>ML810929.1:229543-251872 GCA_009831015.1 Picea engelmannii
CGTTGGATCTGGGGAAGCTGCGTAGGGGTTAAGCGCAGAGGTGGCGTGCGAGGAAATGATCTGAGCCATCAGATCTGGAGTAGAAATCCCGTAAATCGTTGGATCGGGAAGAGTTGCACGGAGTATAGCCTCTGGTAGGAAAGCGTGTAGAAGGAACGATCTGAATCGTCGGATCCTAGATCATAAGTCCCGAAACCCCGAGAATCAATCCGGGTCGTTCATCTGCGAGGACAGGTGGCAAGGGATCGAGTGCTGTCGGAGTTTTGTTCATCGGAAAATCGGGAATCGATGTATCGGGGATTTCGTGGACACGAAACCTTTGCATTCCGAAATCGCGAAGTCCGAAACCCCGAAACAGCGAGAGACGATAAGGACCGTCCATCATTTCGGACGCATGTCAGAACCTGGGAAAGAGTCGGGAATCGGGGAATCGGAGTATTTGGGCACACAGAAATCAGGTCACACGGAATCGCGATATGCGATTCTCCGATGAGATCGGGACCGTTCGTTCTTAGGACACGTGGCAATGATCGGAGCCATCGGGAAATCGTGAAACCCATGGACGAAGTATCTATGCTTAATGAAATCGCGAAACACAATTCCCCGATAAGTCAAGAAATAGCGAGGCCCACGGAAGGGTCAACGGTGAACAGGTGGCATCGGGTATCGGGATATCGCGAAATTCGTGGACAAGGTGTCCATGCACTAGGAAATCGCGAACCCCGAAAGCCGACGCAATTAATGTAAACTCTTCGATAAAAATGATTAATTAACGGATGTTTGATTAGGGCTTAATCACATCGCAAAATCGGAGATCGGGGTTTTGGGAAGGTTATACAGCGGTGGTCCTATGGTAAATGGTCACATGGGCTGTTGTATAGCCTAGAGGACTAATGCGTAAGGAGCGCATCGGAGTTCCCAGGATCGCGAGTCATGGGGGGTGAGTAAGTTTCGGCATTAGAAACCCCGAGTCCCAATATTGTACTAGGGATTGGCGTTTCTCTAATGTAGGTTTGTGGGAGATTAACCCAAAAAAATTTAAATTATGATAGTGGGTGTGTTATAGTTTGGATGTCCACGCATATTACTTAGCGATCAAGGTACACACTTTTTGAACACAACAATTGCTGCACTAACTAAGGAATTTCAAATTCATCATCAAAAGAGTACACCATATCACCCTATTGGGCCCCAACAACCCCCTTCTTTATTTTTAATCAAAATCTAGGGTCCCTCGAAATTTTATTTGGATTCTTCGGTTTTTTTTTTCCTTTGACTTGATTGGATTGGTATTGGTTTTCTTTGTTTCGAGGTTGGTTTGATTTTATATTCTTTTATTTTGTTTGGTTTTAATTTCATGAAATTCAAATGTCATTTCGTTTTTTTTTCTACAGAGTATTGATGTTGATGGACGAGCTTCATAATTTGGGAGTTTGTTATTACCTCTTCCTTATTGAATTTATTTGCTATGACAATGGCTTGGTTAAAGACATGGATTTATAACAATGATTTTACAGGAAGAACGTTTATTGTGATACATCTTTTCTATGACATTTGTTCACATTTGTTCAAATTTGAATGAGGGAGAGACGAACATAGAAATTTTAATTTAAACAAAAACATTAATTTTTATCAACTGTTTACTTTCGTTTAAATTATGATTATATTTTCATCTTTTGTTCATTAGCAATCATTTTCACAAAATCATTTGGTAGGTTTAATTAAGTAAATTCTTTTGTCAGTTTGCATCTCATTTCAAAAAAAACAAACAAAGAATTATCTATCATTTGTTTTTTTTTTGTAAAAACCAAAAATTAATATTTTTCTCCTCTCCATCAACTTGAAGCTTCTAGAATTTTAAGATCATATTTGAACGGAAAATATAAACAATATTTGTTTAGCACTGATAGTTAGTTTAAATTCATTTTAATTTTATTGTTCTAGATTTTGTTTTATTCACAATTTTTAGGTTATTAATTTGGTTTCTTTTTGTTTCACGGGTTTCTATTATCAGTTATTTGGTACGTATTTGATCATGGTTTGATTTTATTATCTAAATACGTTCAAAATAATTGATCCACAAATAATATTGGATTGCTACAAATAATTTATGAGCAATAACAGATAAGATTTGGAAATGCGTTCAAGAACAAACAGATGATTTTGTGGGACTGATTTCAATCAAACTGTAAGGAATCTGAAGAAACGGTTGAAAACCCATCTGAAGAATGGACCCATTTAGCTTAATCGCAAGATTTTTCCCCAAAAAATGCACGATTTGAGAGATATTTGTGTCTCTTTATGAAGAAAATTTCAGGTGGCGGAAATTATTAGTGACACCCAGATTGTTCATTCATTGCATAAATATATGAGAAAGTTCAGAGCCACAGTGGATCGAAGAAATTCGTAGGAGGATTTTTATCCTTTCTTTTTTGTATGTTATTTATTTTGTACACTTTCAAATGGAGTAATGGATGGTTGGAATTTTGGGAGAATGGACGAGTATTTTCGAAGAAGAATATGAAATTCCAGATTGCTTAGTTGCTTTTGTCTTGTGAGTAAAATGGTTTTATTTTCATTATAATATCTTCATATTCTTTGAGTAATTGATTATACATTGATTTAAATTAGCTTTAGTCTGTTTTATCAATACATGGTTAATTACTATCATTTATGTATTAATTTCATCAATCTTTAAGAGTCTATTATCCCAATTATCTTGGTCTTGGTGATTGTATTGTTTTGATACAAATCTTTTATTATATTGAGTTTATTCATGTAATTCATATTTGTAAATATATAATTGTTCAATTGAGATTTTTCTTATTGTCGATTAATCTATTATATCTTCACTAAGGATCATGATTTGAAAGTTTTTCTTTCTGCATTTTAAAGAAGATTTAAATTGTCAGTCAAAGTGATTTTTATCCTGACACTGTCACAATATTAGAATTATACAACCTTCTGCTATAGATTTCTCTTAACAGACAGGTTGTTGGAGCAGCGTTATACATGACAACCAAAAGTTCTTTTTAAATACTGGCCAGTTACTGGTCTGAGGGATTTCTCTTGGACCATATGATGGACTTATTTTTTTGAAAATATATGAGATACAGTTTACTCTTTGGCTTTCTTCCTTTTGTAGAATGTGCAATGTTATCATTGTTTCTCATGTAATTTCTAGATGTGAAATTTTATTTGTATTGAACTAGCTTTAGTCTGTTCTGCATATAAATTTTCATGTTATGTTTTCTTTACTCGGTTCATTATATTTTGGTTATGTTGATATATGTGGTTGATCATCTATCTATGCATTTTGAGTTTACATCTAATGTTGGGTAGTTGGTAATACCATTTGCTGACAGTTGGAGTTTCTTTCATTTTCAGTTATTGGATATTTTAAAGTCACATGAGATAAAATCTATTTGTCTTTATGTCATCATATACTTGTTATAGAATATACAAGACTTCTTTGAGTTGTTTCAGGAAGTATCGTTCTTGCTTTTGTCATAGATTTGTACTTGACACAGGTTAAGTGGAGCTTATACAAATACAAAAAGACAAATCTAGCTTAGCAATGTTGATCAACGTCATGTTAGTTAGTTTATATTTTATTTGATTTGTTAATTTGTGAATGAATAATGATTACATAATTTAAACGTTAAATGCTTTGTCCATTAACGTTATATCATTTATAATCTTATTCACTCATTGTTTATTATTTCATCATTTATAGTATAAAAACAGTTCCCTTTTATTTTTCATCTTGCTTTAATCCATTAGTTGAAAACAATCATTTTCCCGAGGCTTTATTTAAACCTTGTAATTGTATATATCTAATGTATATAATACTACTATTAGTTAAGTAATCGTATTAATGTGTTGATTGATAGAATTGTACCTTTTAGTTAGTTTTACCTCTTTTAGTTATTTTAGCATCTTAGTTCGCTAACGGAGCCATAAAACCCATAAAGGTATATTATACCAAACGACTTGGGTTAAATAGACAACCCCGAACCGAATCTTCCCTTCTCGTTGACGGTGTGTCATAAACGCTCGTCAACACACCCTCATGCTAATGACACAGTGGAAGAATTTAATAATATTTTGGAGAATGATTTGACAAAAAAATGTAATGTTGGAAGAGATGATTGGGACTTACGCATCCCCGTAGTACTATGGACATACATTACTACAAGTAAGAAGCTGATCGGGCAAACACCATTCTGGTTGGTCTTTAGACATGAAACAACGATGCCAATGGAGTTCATTTTACCTAGCCTACACATTGCAACTATCACTGAGATCTTACATAGGGGTGCAACAGAGGAGAGATTAGCGTAGTTAGTCCAACTTGAGGAGGACCGGTTTATTGCAGGATTCCATCAGCAAATTCAGAAAGCCAAAGAGAAGGTCTGACACGACCAACACATTAAATCTAATAAATTTCAAGTCCGTGATTTGGTATTTCCTTATGACAACAAGTATCTGCAACACCCATTGAAGTTCCACATGTACTGGTTAGGTTCGTATATGATCCAGTAGATAATTGAGACAAGTGTTGCAGGGTTGGAAACCTTGGATGGACAAATCTTGGAAGGAATGGTAAATGGAATTCGGTTGAAAATCTATAGAGACAACTGACCGCCTGCGCAGTAACCTGTGTTGCGCAAAACCCCTATATTATAGTAAGTGTACCATAGTAGCAAGAAAAACAATAAAAACCAAATAAAAAGTAGAAAAAAGGTAAGAAAAGCACTGAAAATGTAGTGATAGGACAAGGAGAAAGAAAGTGTGAAATCTTAAGGTAGCAGAACTTGCATGGATGAAATGATCATCCCACACGAAGCGAACACTACACCAAGTTCAAAGACAAGATACGGACAGGCCCAACTGTGATGAGCAATGCACTATTGAGAAGATTGGCGCGAAAAAACCGTTAAAAGCAACTAGGCACGAAAAAGACAGTTAGACGGTCGGCGGGACATGTCATAAAAGCGTCGTATGAGCATTAATTCAAAAACGCTGCTTGTAATCCCAGATAGATCAACAGAAATAAAGGGGGGTTATAAGGTGGATTTGGCAATTAAGGATCATTTAGTTAACCAAGTACCAACTTCAACGCCATATTGGACGAGGAAGTTAAGGCGATATATGGCAGGTCTACATGGCATAAACACACAAAATATCCCAAGGGAAAGAAACTATAAGTCATTTTTGCATGCAAGCAGGAGCGAACAGAGCTAAACTACCCAAGCTAAGTTATAATGACCTGTAGAGACACACAAAGTTCATTCACAAACCCAACACACACAGAGAATGGTGCCATCACGAATGGGAGGACCGTCTGATGCAACAAGGAAGCAACTAGTAGATGTTGAGGTAGAAGAAGTGGCCAGATCTTCGGCCTCGACACCAACCGAATTTTTTCACAGAGATTATTTTCCTCCGAGAAAGGATGACATGCCCCCAGTTATAGTACCAACAAATGCCAAATATACATTACCCATAGCACCAGTCTCGAAGGGTGTCAAGCAAGATGAGGACATGCTCGACAAGGTGGCCAACTTAAAATTTATGGACCACGACATGACAGACACACAAAAGTTCCCTGATTTGGCCAAGGGTCAATATTTATGCACAAAGATTGACCCCGGGATAGGAAAAACTCAGGTGGAAGCACAGGAATGGGCGTCGGGCTTGGAGAAAGTTGGGATTCTCAAGTTGTTCAAAATTCCACATTTCGAACACAATAATGAAATCAATGTTTTTGTCAAGGTACTACTCAGTTGCATCCAAGGGGGGACACTTTGGATAGATCCCCCAATTTCAATTGATACAGTGCTAATTGTGCGCATCATAGGGTTCAGGAAGGCAGGCGATGACCCGTCATTACTATTCCTCAAAATGGGGGAGTGGTCCCTCTATGAGGCCATCAAAGACAAGTATGAAACATTCAGAGAAAAAATAGGCCTGGATGTGAGGAGCATCAATGATAAAGAGGTCAGATTTACAACGCAGGTTTTGGCCTTCAAAATGCTATGTGAATGTCGTAAAGATGAGGTACCTGCGACAGTCATCTCAACTGCGGACAAATGCAAAGAAGGTGTGCAGATGAATTGGGAAACATTTCTCGTTAGTCAATTTTTGCAAGATTGCACAGAGGCCAAGGAGAAAGGCACAAAATTTCACTATGTGGGTACTTATTCTTATTGTACTAGTCGGGTGGCAGGAGCCCACATTCTGCCAGCGCATGCGTGTTTCAGGTCGCAGCCCTTTGGCTGCTAGATATGTCAATCTATGGAACTCCACCATCTAGAGATGACAAACTGACACCAACACCACTTTTTACACGTATTTGCAGTTCATCACATAGGTAGTAGAGGTTACATTGCAGATTCCAGAGGAAGCAGTCCTTGCCTACTAGGACATCGCGTGCTTCCGAGTTGACATGCACTAAGGGAAAAGAGAGGAAGAAGAAGAGGATCGAACAAGGAAGATGAATCCAGCCAACAATCTAGGGTCCTCCAAAGAGGACGAAGACCAAGGGAAAAGCGAAGAAGAGGAAGAGGAAGAGGATCGAACAAATGGTGCAAACAAGCACCCTAGCCAATCAAAAGTCCTGGAAGTTGGCCTCAAAAGAAAAGATCAAGAGCCAAAACATACAGGAGGAGTACGAAAGAAAGCTAAAGCATAGTGTCAGGCCCCCTTTTACATTTTGACCAATGATGATATGGATCACATTGGGTACTTGATCCGAGATTCCACCGAAGAACTTTGCGGGGAAGCTGCAACAAAGCACGAGGACCAACAAAAGAAGGTCCAATATTAGTTTAAAATCGTTCAATAACTGTTAGAAACAACTTGCGTCGTGAAAGACCCAAAGAAATGGGACGACCCATCCATAGAACCAAGGACATCAGAGGCCAGTGCACAGGTAGCTCTAATCCATCCCTCAGGGGAGCATCGAACTATACAACTTGAGGAAGTCGCGCTGGAGCTCATAGTAGGGGAATTGTAGGAATAGATTGCAACATTAGACCAACTTAATATTGTCATCTCTAGATTACCCATCCAAAGGGTAGAGGAACTCTAAGCACAGTTGGTACAAGAGATAAGGCATCGAGGAGACACCTCACACCGAGACTTGGTTAAATGGTGGGATGAAAGTGCCCATATACAGATGCAGTATGATATAGCCCTACAACAAAAGAAGGATCTTGAAGGGAAAATGGAGGAAATTTCGAAGACAAAAGAGGGCGCAGAGGAGAGGGCAACGAAATCCCAAAAGGAGAAGGACGGCGCGGACACTATGGTACAAAAGACACAGTCCATTGTCCAACATCTATACAAACAAGTACCTGAAGTCCCCCTGGTCGTAGAGGCCCCTATGGAGGAACAATTGTTGAAGATTGGGGAAGCTATGAAGAGATTCAGAGAGCAGATCTAGGATCTGCAACTACAGAACATGCCATACACGATTCTTACATAATCTCAACCTCTACGTATTCTTCACACTTTTTCTAGCACACTATGTTGCGTCAAGCAATTTCAGAGTACCTCAAGAGTGGACATGCACAAGATGACTGGGCCAAATCTTCCACAATGGAATAATTTTGAGCAACCCTGGCATTTGGATTATGTAAGGTTCTTTTGTACACACCTTTGGGAATGTGAGGCATGTTTATCGTAATTATGCATTTAAGTCTGTAGATGAGCATCAAATCTCAACATATAGATATTCGATGGTGTTCCTTCGTGCAGGGGGGGCACCCTGGTTACCCCCTACTAACTCCCAAAATTAGATCTTGAAGCCATGTTTTGTCTGTGAGGGAATGAATTCATCAATATGGCAAGTTACTGCTGAGCTAACAGCCTATGGGGTTCTTCCATCTTGCGGCACTCATGAGTGAGGTGATCTTTTTTGCAAAGCTTACAAAGAAACTTGACCTTCTTCTTTTCCTTCTTGCCCCCACCAGAATTAGATTTTGGTTTGGTAACATTCTTGTTATTATTTCCTCCTCCTTTTTTGTCCTTACCCTTTATTTTCTCGTGAGGTTGTTGGGTACCTTTTGGAGTCGTCGATTTCACACTGTGTACATCCAATGTTTGGGAGGGAGCGGTTGAAGCCTAAGATGGACTAGACACAAAAACTTGGATAGCAAGTTGTCTCATCTGATTAGAGACCAAGTCTGCAGTTGAGCTTTGAACAAAACCTACAATGTCATCGACATGAGGTCTAGATTTCATTTTCATGGGAATGAAACCAGGTCGTGGTGCATTCAGTATAATTTCACAAAGGATCCTAAACTGTGAATAAATCAAATCCAATTGTTGGGCCCGAAAAATCGCTTCTTCCTAAAAAAAGACTCATAATCTAGACATATATTTAGACATGATTGGAAACAACAACTTAAGAGATCACTCCAACAAGAATTCTGGAGGGACTTTGGCTTTGATCAACCTCTTCCATCTCTATCACTCCTAGATGTGATCTAAGATATGGGTGGCTTTGTTTTTTTTCAAGGTAGAGACAAGGTTGGTGCCAGCATCGTACTAGACCAGTAGTTGAAAATGGTTTAGAAAAACCAATGCCAAATTGTGGAAAGTGTGCAATATTGCACCATCAAGTTCGATGTACCACTTAGTCGCGACTCCTGTAAGAGTGCATTGGGAAAGGCGTAACCAGAGTGAATCATCGTTCAATGAATTCAACAAACACCCAAAACGAAAAGTTGTTACGCGGTCTCCATGATATTCACCACGATTGCCTTCAAACTTCAAAATGTCAGATGGAAATTTAGTGGGAAATGACGACCAGTTCAAATTATGACAAACGAGATTGTTCATGAGCTTTGATAGATATCGAAAATTCATCATTGCCAGAAAAGGTAACCATAGCTGGGACTCAGAATTCTAGCTAGGGATGTTGGGAGTTCCAGGATGAGAACCAGTCAGAAAAGAATAACCTAGATTGGTACTGGCACTAGGTTGCTAGAAAGAGTTTACATATGGTTCAGAGCTTTGGATGAAACCATGTTGGACCTGGTTAAATGGAGGAATACCTCCACCCATTTGGTTCCCGCACGAAAAAGTAGGGTTTCCCCCTGTTGACCCCCCCTTATGAAGGAAAAATTCCTTGCATGGGGACATTCTGACCGAGAAAGGGGTTTCCCCCTAACGAAATCCCTTGCAAAGAGAATGAGCCTTGCATGGGATTCCATTGGCCATGGAAGGGGTTTCCCCCTACCAACACCATAGACGAGGTGAAAATATTACTTCCAAACCCGCCATATAATGTGAATGGATTTGAAGTAGACAACATGTTAGCAGATTTAAATCTGCTACCCATAGAACCACCCCATCCCGAGAAAGTATTAGGGGCAGAAGACGGGAAATACCCACTTCCAAAGGAGGGGAGCGAAAAAGGAATATGGCCTTCGCCCCAAGGGACAACTTTGATGGACAACTGAGAGGGGGGGGTGAATTAGTTGTTACCGTGCTTAAACAAATATGCTTCTTTTAAAATATTTACAAGGCACTCAATGATGATCACAATAATGCAAGGACATAAACAATGGCACATTCAGCATCAGTCACATATATGAGAAACACAGAGACAGATATTTCTCAAGGAAACCTATACAAGGTAAAAACCTCTTCTTCTTTATATGATAAGTATTATTTACATTCTTTACATTATCATACATATGAGCACCAATTCATTGTGAGGCTACAACCTCTGTTTTGCAAGCTGCAACTTGTTGAGAGCACCAACTCTTTGTTTTTCTCTAGCACCCACTAGAAGGAAGCACCGACTCCCTGGTTTCTCTAGCACCAATTAGAAGGAAGCACCAACTCCCTGTGTTCAAGCACCCACTTGAACCTCTGAGGACACCAGTCCTCCCTAGCACCTCCCAACCACCCTGGATTGTGAATATGAAATACTGAAATCTATTACAGTGATATAGTGTTCAATAACAGCTTACCAGTCTTATCATTGTTCTGCAAGATTTTGCTACTCAGACTTCCTCACTGTCTTCCTGCATGCATCCGCTGCCCATTCTGTTCTTCTGCTTTTTATGCTCTRTGCACCATGTCCATTCATTGCATAGTTCTTCTTCTGTTCTTTTCAGCTGATGCACTCTGATCCTTCTTCATGCATGAATCACCTTCAACAACAACATCCATAGCAACTCCAGCAACAACAACAACCTAATCTCTTCTTTGTACCGTGTATATATAGCTTCTATGCATCTTGTACATGCAATATTCGCCATTCCTCTGCATGCTCATACCGCGCCAATCTCCTCCACATCTCAAGTGCTCTGAGTGATCATCATTGCGACTCTTCAGCTTCTCTGGCATTTCAACCCCTGTGTCTATCATCACTAGGTGTTATGTCGAGATTCCTTTTTCTCTCTAGTAGTTGAGACTCTTCATCTTCTTTGTTACAGTCGAGCTCATCCTTTCTGTTTCAGTTACGAGCTCCAACCCTCATCCAACTGTCAATTTCCTCCACGAATCGTCTTCATTCCACTGGCAGATTCCATGTAACTCTTCAGCTCCTCTGGAAATCACACCAAAGTCTCTTCGCATCCTCTGGTAGAAACCATCAATGGTTTCTAGCAGTTACACAGTGAGGATCAACATTAGCCCTTCGATCGTGCTCAGGTTTATCTGCACCGTTGGATGAACTTTATTAATATTGCCTTTAAATCGGGTTTTGGCATTTCAACATTCCTGTGGCCAAGTGTCTTGACACTTCATGTCGCGATCTTCGAAGCTCCGATACAGAGATTTTCTGCGCTAGCTCCTTCCTCTATATGACCATGGCCATGGCCAAGCACTTAGGCATAAAGTGCTTTTCGCGAATTTGCATTTCGTGAGTTTGAAGATGAGGCATCTCGACTCTCCAAGTCGCGATCCCCGAAACCCTGAGATGGAGCTGAGATCAACGGTCCATGATCTCGATGAATCTACAGTCCAGATCTCATCGTGAACTCGCATCTCATGAGTTTGGAGATGAGGCATCTCGACTCTCCATGTCGCGATCCCCAAAACCCCGAGATGGAGCTGAGATCAATGGTCCATGATCTCGATGAATCTACGGTCCAGATCTCATCGTGAATTCGCATCTCACAATTCCTTCGATGGAGGTCCTTGTCACTCCAAGTTGCGATAGGCGAAACTTCGAAATGAAGCTTAAATCAACGGTCCACGATCTCGATGAATCTACGGTTGCGATTAAATCGCGATTTCAATGGTCATATTTCTTGCCTCTCCAAGTCGCGAGATGCGAAACTCCGAAATGGAGTCGATGGTCCAGATCACACCTTGATCTGACGGCTACGATTAAATCGCGATTTCGCATATCACGATTTCAATGGTCATATTTCTTGCCTCTTTAAGTCGCGAGTCGCGAAACTCCGAAATGGAGTCGACGGTCCAGATCACACCTTGATCTGACGGCTGTGATTAAATCACGATTTCAATGATCATATTTCTTGCCTCTCTAAGTCGTGAGTCGCAAAACTCTGAAATGGAGTCGACGGTCCAGATCATCTCGCAATTTCACCACTTCGCGATTTCGCTGCTTCACGATTTCGTCCACCTTCGCGATTTCGTCCACCTTGCGATTTCGTCACTTCACGATTTCGTTGTTCTTTCCATCGCTGTTCTTTTCCATCGCTGATCTTTGCCATCGATGTTCTTGCCATCAATGACAAGCTTACTCCCCACTGTAAACCTTCCAACAAACTTGGTAGGGAATCAAAGAACTCCCCATATGATAGTAGTTTGGGACATTGACTGAGAGTTAGTCAAGATGTTTTGCATGCTCGTCTATGGCATACCAAACAAAAAAGAATTAGTTATCAAAGATAACGACATGGATGCACCCAAAGGCTGAGTGGAACTAACAGTCGATGGAGCAGAGCTGTTGATTGACGCGATTATGGTGGATTGAACCACTCTGGTCATTTGGTTAGACACACTAGGAGGAAAGATCCCACTGGTGATGATTGTCGACGTGGGAGTTGTAGGGACTCCTGACCCAGACACTTATGGAGTGCCTTCCATTAAGGCCCACTAAAGAGGTCAATCGTCAGTGAAGTTCGACCCAAGAGTTAGAATTTGCACAACAACTGGAGCCGAAGGCCCAATTAATGGAGGGTTGAAAGGTAGAGCAAAGTCCTCAAATCCAAGATCCAATACAGTTACAACCTCCAGAGAAAAAGCATTAGTTTCTACAGGTTATGTGTTTATGATTTTGACCGAACCAGTCGATACAAAAGTACTAGATTGATCAAGTCTACGCCTAAAAGGAGGAGGTAGAGGATTGACCTCTACTTCTTCTTCAAGTGGAAGACCTTTAAGTCTCCTTGATCGACGAGGCGGTTGATCAACCACTTTGATTTGTCAGGTCTAGGTGACTACCTACACGCCTTCCTAAGCAATCTACAATCATAGAGAACACCACTAGAAAATCCCTAAGAGAAACATCAATCACAAACAACCTTTCCAATATCTCGACTCGGGTGGATTAGGTCCTGAGATCACAATAGTAACAAAGTAATGAAATGACCTTCTGGAAGAAGGCACGGGTTGATTATGTCTTGTGAACCAATGAAAGGAGGGGTGAGAAGCAATTAATCCAACCTCCACTAACCAAACTTATCTGGTGCAAATACTCACGCTTCGCGGGGCACCCTCCAATAATACTAAAAGGTGTGATACAAAGTCTTCCTCATATACCATGGGAAACCCCCCACAATCACCTCTAAGATCCCTAGGAAAATTAAATAAGGCCACCAACTCACGGTTAGCGTATGGGGGTACAATCGACAGTCAGGATTGAACGTATGGGAAACCTAGCTAATATTGAAGCCTTGAAAGCATCGCCTCTCAAGAAGGTAAGGGCACTAACGAAACCCCCAATAGATGATCTCTCCACTATGCTTAGTTAAGCTTCAGAGGGGTTATCTCCTCGACTCTCCTTTGCACGACCTCGTGTTTAACTCCTGTGTTAGAGGATCTTTCCTACTATACTTATACGAAATTGGGTTTTGCACTCCCTAACTTAGACTCCTAAGTTTGTTTTCAGCCTTGGAGAAATTAATTCTCCAAACTAAACCAAAGCCCTAGCCTAAACTTGTTTGTTTACCCTAATAAAATGAAAATGTCTATTTGATTTTAGTTAGCGTTCATTTTATAGGTTGTTATTTACTCAAAAAGAGTGTGGAGTGAAACTGAATGATGTTTTGACGGACTTAACAAAAAAAACACTTAAGAACACAAATGTAAAATTCAGTTCTTCATTGAAAATATGAGTGTAAATAACGCTTCAGAATTCAACAATAGAAAATTCTTTATTTTTGTATGTAAACAACAATTTTTTTTATTTTAGATGCAATGCACTTACTAATGCAACTCTCAGATGCAAACACAACTAACAAGATCTGGAATTCTTTTCGTTGAAGCTCTAGAAACAACATCCTTTTTTTTGTTTTTAGAAATTACAAGAGTGAATTCAAAGAGAAAGTGTGTGTATGATGAAATTTTCTTTTTAAGATGCAACTGCAAAGGGGTAAGGAGTAAAATTCATAAGCACACACTCTTACGCTTTTTATTTTATGCAAATCAAGAAAATAAGAAAGCAAGGGGAAGAAAGACTGCAAATAAATGACTAGACAACGTGTAACAAACTGTAGGATCAAAAAACATAGTGTAACTTACACCCAATGAATCTTTCTAAAATCCGAAGACTATTAAAAGCCAAAAAACAACCTTGATTAAATAAGAAAGTTGAAAAATATTTTTGCATTTTTCTTATGAACTTGAAGACAAAGAAAACAATTTATGAAACCTCACAACAACTCTAAAGACTTAGTAGGACCTTGAAAGACCCTACAACACAACAACCTCAACTTCCAGTGATATGAAAAGAGTAAAAAACCCTGAATCATAACATGTACGCAACTTTATCCACGACAAGTCGTGTATGTACACGACTGTATCAACAACAAACCGCGTACACCTTTAGAAAGATTCTCAAACTGATAGAGAAAGGACAGGAAGGCTCAAGTAGGATTGTAGAAATTCAAAGAATGTTGGGTAAAGGTTTAAAACATAGAAAAAAGGTTTAAAAGAAATGCAAACAGAAAGCACCCCTAACGACCCAAAAAGGGAGTTGTCAATTCTGTTACAAAAAACTAAGTCCTATGAATATGGGTCAGGACCACAACGGAGCGGTGCCCTAAAAGACTTCTCTCATACTCAAATTAGGTAATTAATTAAAAATAACTACTTGCAATAACTAACTTTAGAAAGATAGGAAAGAGAACATACTGAGAACCCAATAGTTGAAGTCGATCCCACTCAAGAACGTTCACTCCATAACTCTTGCACAACTATCCTCTAAAAACTCATGCAGACAAAGAAGAAAGCAACTACAAATAGGTAGTTATCTGCTAACTAACTATACATGATCATTTCAATTTGCATCATACATTTAGAGCAAGACATAAAATGATCTCATTAAAAACATGAATCAACAAATAGAAATGGACGAGAACGAGAGATATTTTATTAATAATAGCATAGAAGTTGGTTACAACTCGTAACCATTGTGGCATGGTCCTAGAACTAGGCTCCAAGTTCCTCCACCCAAGGCTAGATATGACAAGCACAACCTCCAAAGCTTTGTGTTCCAAAAGGTCCAAGGAAGCAATGACTTTCTTCCTAACAAGATAGGGGTAAACACAAATCCTGAAAGTAAGGGTTTTCAAGGAGGAAATGACAATCTCAAATGCAAAGGGGAATAGGGGACTTGCAGGGTTATAAGGAAAATGTCAGCACAAGGGTGCATGTCTTTGATATCTTTTTCCTCCATCCCAAGGCTCCTTTTTATACTCCCTTTTTACAGTTGGAGTAGTTATGAACGAGCTATAGGAGCTCGCGAACCTAGGGAACCTGTTAACTTTGCCCGAAATATCTTGATTTATTATTTTTTTTAGTCAATTAAACATGTATGCGGGTTGCTAACTAGCAAGGCATGTATGTACGTGAGTTGCTTTAAGGAGAGTCGCGTACATCAAGAAAATGGGATTTTTAAAGATATTTTTAGCAAAGAAAAGGGTGATTTTTCTCCTGTAAACATGGAAAGGGATGTAACTGAGGCCAATGAGTCATCATGAGCATATGTGGTGTCAAATTATGTTATAACAGTTAATCGGGAGGCCCTAGACTTGATTGTGTCTTGCTTAGGGATTGTTGGAGGCTACTAGGGAAGCCTCCCTTGTGTTGGATTTGCTCCTTCACTAAAGAGCGGGAAGTTTTTTCTTAGGTGACAGTGGTGACATCTTCCAATACTCCACTAGTCGTGTGCCTTGTGAGGGTTTTGCACTAAGGTGCTAGATTGTGTGGTAACACACCCAAATGTGATGACAAATGTTTGAATTGCTAGCATATCACTTGGCATGGTAGTGACAGTGGTGAAGAGCACCATAAATGTCACAAAATCAGCTCTTATACCACTTTTTCTTTCAAAAAGTGGTGAAGAGTATGCTCTAATACAACCTATCATGGACCTATAGTGTGCCATAATTTTTCTTTGTAAACTTGAGTTTCTCCCAAGTTTGTTTTGGCATCAGAGGTCGTGCAATACTACCTTTACTCGGCTGCAAGGGCTTGGCCAGCTTGTGCCTACTACAACCAGACGGTGCCCTCTTCACTCAAGGTCAGCCCATAACTTCGCCTTTAACTACAATCCGGCAGATGCAATTACATCCCACTCAACCGAATCCATTTAATAATAGGCACACATCCAACCTTAACCTTAAAATACCCCATCAATACTTTAAGACTTAGCCAATGCAAAGCAAAGCAAGAAACAATAACATTGAACAATCATAAAGAGTCCACAACACACATGTATAGGCAAGTGCCTTAAATTTATTATATGAAGAATGTCATAGATTTACAAGAAGGGACTTGCAACCTCTTTCTCGCAACTCTATTATAGATGTACAAAGAATCTAAGGAAAATAACCTTTTGTCTACTGCCTAACAAACTTGCACAATCCAACCTTTAAAGCGATTGCAAACTTGCCTCCTACATGTCTTATCTTCTTCCTCTTCTCACTCAATTAGTAAAACTCACCCTACTATGGCTAACCTTGAACTTGGCACAACCATTGAGCTCCTTTTTCACTCTTAATGAATGTCCTCTCTTCTTTTTTTTATGCCTTGGCATTTTTTAGGCATACTCCTTTTATACGATACTTTCCATGCACTTGCAAGCCCCTTCACTCTAAGGTGGACCCAAGTGTCATTCATCAACTTTCTTCTCTTTGATGATTTGTTTGTTTATCATTCACCCAAGTTGGATCATATCATCTCAAGTCGGCAAGTTGTCTCAAGTCCATCCAATTCGTCTCAAGTCTTCTCAACTCTGCCCAATTTGTCTAAGTTCATACAACTCGGTCGAAGTCCACCCAATTTGTTTGAGTCCACCTATGTTCGTCCAAGTCCGTCCAACTCATACCGAGTGTACCGATTCAATTGAGTTCGCCCTAGTCCATCCAAGTCCGTCCAACTTGACCCAAATTCGTTCAAATGCGCCCAAGTCCATTCGAGTCCACTCTACTACACCCATAGTGTTCAAATTCGCCTCACTACACCCAATCCATAAAAGTAAACCTAATTGAACCCAAGTGTGCCCAAAAATACGCCCAAGTGTGTATGGTGGATATGTTCCTAGTGAATGTGCGCCCAATGAGTGCATCCCATGACTATGATTTGTGGATACATGTGCCAAGAGGCTCTTCTGCCATCCATCGCTACCCCCAAATGTGGGACACCCAACTCATTTGGTTCGCATATAGTCCATGCACCAGAGCCAATTAATCTCTCTCTGTCAATGTTGCCCATCATGTGTAGTCGATGTTTGGAACAAGGTTGCCTGTGACAACCCCCTTTGCCTTTCCTTGCAAAGTTCCCTTCTAAGCTTCTTTTGGTGTGCCCAACTAGTGCGAGTTGCCAATGTTTGCAGTGCACCCAATCTATGATCAAGGGTGCTTGACATGTCCATGGTGCACCTTGCCAACTAGCCTAGGCACTTCAAAACCGACTCTTATAGACATCAACCTACCGTCATGTCCATTCGTGCTAGTCAACGATCACAAAGGTGGTCATGCATCAAAGTTGCCCAAATCCATTCAAGGCTAGGGCCTTATAGTCACCCATCACAATACTTATCTAGCATGAGTGTGCATCACTATAGAGATAATGATCATGGAAGCAATGTAGTCACACTAGAGTGATTGCACATATGCCTTGAGAACCACGAGCTTCGTGATGTACTTGTCCATGTCCTCTAAGCTAACATAAAATACCCACCAATTTGAATTTCAAAATTTTGACCACTACCTAGTGGGTCCCTAATTAAACACATACTTGGCTTCCAAAAGAAATCCAAAAGACTACTAATGCATGTTAAGTTTAGATTTAAGGTGTAATGTCCCCATTTTGGGACATTATTCCATTATAGAGTGTTATGCCTAACAGAGTAGCCAGATAGGGGTGAGACCGAGTTCAGGAGATATTGAGGGGTTTTATTGGGCCCGAATTGCATCGTTCATCATATTTTATCATCGAGATCCATTCCGCACAGCTTGGCTTTGGTTCCGTTGCATTCCGACGATTTCCGTAATTTTGAGTTATTATGGGTCATATTTTAATTAAATTCATTGAGAAGGTCACAATGGGCATATTACTTAGAGAAACCTCTTAGTGTAATAGCTCATCGGAATTGGGAGGAAGAGAACTACATGATAAGATGATGAGAAGTGACTTTCAGTGGCCAAAGAAGCCACGAGGATGGATGAATCAATTTTTAGAGTTAAAATGGTTAATTAATTAATTAAGTGATTTAATCAAGGAATAATAAAATAAAGAAAAAACCACTTGGAGAGAAAAGGTGAGCAAGGGGAGTATAAAGGAGAGATAGGGACCTCTATTCTCCCATGATGTTGATTGATTATTTTGTATTCGACCTCTTGGCTTGGAGCACTCTTAGAGCTTGGGGTTTTGAGGGTTTTGGTGACAAACCCTAGGATTGGTTTTGATGTTGCAACGATACAGCCTAGCTAGTCATTTTTGTTAGAATATAAGTGGATGTGCTCGTTTTACCATTTACAATACCCTTGTTACCCAACCATAGGCCGAAGCCACCCTCTGAGCACCTTAACCTTGACAGAGAATCACTCCGGAAGCAAACTCTAGGCTAGATAGGCAAACAAAGGGTAACACACCTTTCCCTAAGGATAGTGCATCAATAAGAGTTGATCAGATAGTCCAAACCCTAGCTAAGAGATAGTCCAAGCATAACCGCTAGCTGCAACAGCTGCAACGACAACTCTCCTCCAAACCTACGCAGAAACTGGGCAACTACAGTGCGCACAAGTGTTGTTGTGCAATACTGAAACTGCCTGCCAGAATGGAGACTGGCCTCCTGTATTTATAGTAATTCTGATTATCTGCCAGAGCCGACTTCTCATTCTGGGTACTTGTTTGTTCAGTATTTTATTATTTCTTCTATGCGACTTCTTCTCTTGGAGGCTAATAACCTAATATAAATTATCTTCTTGAGCCGACAAGTCTTCTAGCGTTATTAGCCAACTCATTAGGGTTTCTCTTGCTTCCTGGAGTATTTTATTCTCGTCAGGTTTACACGTGGAGGTAAATACCTCCCGCAGCTACCATAATATCAACACTCCCTCCTAGCTAGGGAGGTATTGCAGGTAATGGTCTTGAGCAGAAAACATACCATTCACCCGGTAGCATCAACATAGTCGTCTAGACTATCTCATGGATAGATCATGAGCATCATCATCACCATCAGTGTCATCAGCTGCATCATCTCTCAAAACCATACTTCATCTGAGTAATCAAACATGATGTTGGATAAGTCACTCACACCACAGAGTGATACAAGAGACATTCTTCTAATTTGGACATACATCCTAGAAGAGTAGATGTTCTGAACCATTTTCCGTCTGGGAAATTTCTGTCCTTTAATCATCCATTTGGCTGATAATCATTTACCAAACTGCTAATAGTCTTCAAGGCAATCAGAACAAAATAGAACACAATTGTGTCTATCCATACTAGTACATAACTACAATCCAGTGGTATACTACCACACCAAGTATCAAACAAGTACTTGATCAAACAATGGAACATATCCACCACAGTAGTATACATCTATTGTCATACAATTTTCATAACAATCATCTGATATCAACCTGCACAGAAACAATGCTATGATATAAACTGAATCATCTGGGCCAATCTTTCACTCACATCTGTGAGATCTGGAAGAATATTTTCCCTTAGAGTAGAACATCAATGATGGGCTATATGCCTTATTCTTCTCAAACAAGGAAGAATGATTGTTCTGATTTCTGAGCCTGGACCATTCCTCACCCTGGGCCATTCCTCCGACACTAAATGATCTGAAAATAGAAGGCTGACTTGTTATGCTATGCAAGCACCCCTACTTCATTAAAATAAACTTTACAGGACCTTGCTTCATGTGTTAAAAATATGCAATATAAACTTATGTGTTAAGTTCATGCTTCTTCCTTTAAATGTTTATGTATGAGGAAATGTTCTTGTGAATGGTTAAATATGTATTTCAAATAAATACACAGCAACACAACTTGCAGCAAATAAACCATCAAACTCATAACAAGAACAAGCTGATAAAGGAGTTCACCCCCCTCCGGGCTACATCTCCTTGAGCCTCCATAATGGACTTGGCTCTCTGGGATTAATTAGTCAAAAGTTCTTTTACAAACTGCTGCTCAAATCAAATGGAAAAACAGACTGCACCATTGAGATCAGAACACATAAAAACCCCAAAAATGACTAATACAACTCTGAAAATGGATCATGGCTCATCCGGGCATGACCTCCTCTACATGTGGCCATAAGCTTCCCTGAGCTTCTCTTTGGAAAAAACACCTGTAAAAGTCCCCAAAAGCCTCTAAAACCTGTCCCAATGTGTTCAGAGCATATTGATTATCCAAAAATGATTATTCAATCACAGAAAACAAATATAGGCTCACCAAACCATGTCCTCCATAAAAGAGGGCTTCAAGCTCCCTGGAGCTTGCTGAAACTTCAATGGTGAAAAACTTGCTGAAGAAGTCTTCAAATGGCTGTGAAAATGGCACCAATGGATCCAGCATGTCCAAAAACCCCTGGCTGGGCTTTTACGGCACCTCAAACGGCCAAACGATGAAGAAGTTAGGCCTCCTCCATCTTCCTCCTTCAACTTTGTTGGAACTGGCTCTACAAAACGCACCTCTGTGTGCATGAACCTGGAACACTCTCCAAAACGCACGTTTAAACCCAGTACCGAGCGGTGTCGAATAACCGTGCAAACTGTAGGACGGTTAGGGCTCCTCCATCCCCCAACCGCCTAGCTCTCGGGCATATGCAGTCCTCCATACGACCGGCGCAAAGGGCTAACACCTACGACAAATCAAAATATGACACATTGCGGTCGTTGTACAACCGTTGAAACCAATTTTAAAACCGCGCACAATGGTTTTAAAACATAATACAATTGTGGGTTAATACAATTTTAAAACGCGCGCAAAAAGGTGGTTAGAACCGCAATCATAACCACATTAAAACACCCCCCGCGCGCAATGGTCATATGGTATTACAAATGTCCACGGGCCATCTGTTATAAACGTAACATATATGGTCATATGTTAATCCTTGCGTGCCAACTATTACACCCGTGCAATATGTATGGTCATATGCAATAAACAATGCAACCGTGGGCCGGGGCCAAGCCCCGGCCCGACCCCCCGCCAACATAACAATAAAGTAAACTTAAATATATTGAAAGCCACATACTTATCAAGTAACAATGTGTGGCCCATTGGCCGTGCGGTCGATGCGAAGGCGTAGGTGGAGGAGAGGTCCGGGGGTCGAACCCCACGGCCCCCCATAAACTTTTAACAAACAACCATATGAACCAAAAAAATGAGGGACACGTGGCGCCCTCCGATTGGGCCACGTGTCCTCATACCATTTACCCAAAATCTGACACGTGTCACAATCCAATTCGCCAACAACCAACCATTAAACGTGTGCCACGTCATCACCAGACGTGCTGCTGACGTCATCCGACACGCAGGATGATGACGTCATCAGGTGCCACGTCAACTCGGGCCACGTAGGATGCTGACGTCATCATGTGCCACATGTCACCCTTCCATTGGTGACACGTGTCACCTCAGGATTGGCAAAACCGTACGCTGAAAAGTCCAAAAATGCATGACACATGTCACGCCCTGGAGCCACCACGTGTCCTATACGGACCTGTACGGACCTGCCACGTGTCCTGTATGGACTGTACGGACAGGTACAGTCAGCATCAAATTTTTCCTGTTTGGCTCAGCGAACAGATCGCGATATCTTCTCCATACGGACTCCGTTTGAGAAAGTAAATATACCGTCGGAATCAGGAAGACAAGATGGACGCAATGGAACCGTTTTCGTCGCATTCTGAGCACTTTGAAAATTGAGCAAATTTTTGCCCCCTGGTCCAGATTTTGATCACACCTTCCCACTGAAAGGCTTTTGGACCCACAAAAGCTTATCTGTCTACTTTCAAGTCATATCAAAATCTTTTCGACAATCACCTGAACACTTCGACATGCCGTGCACTGCAACTGGCTACGTCCTTCAACCATTGCTCTCTGGCTGCTGCTGACCCACTGCTCTCTCTGTGCTTGGAAGAATGCCAACCTTCCCACTGAGAATCAAGTTCCTCTTTCGAACTCTTTGGCGTCAACAAAATCAGCTCTCCAATGGCTGCAAAAACCTTCCTGCGACATCTTGTCACAAGCCAAGAAAAACATCAATCTTGAAAACCAATTACACAAGACTGAAAAATGATGCCAACAAAAACATTTGTTCTCCAAACAAACTGTCACATCTCGTACTTTATCAAAGCACATGGCGTTTCCAAAATCAACTTTCAAGTCAATAAACACCATCGACTAAACACAAGTCGAACAACACGATCGACACAACATAGTCGTCAGAAAATCATCAACCAGTCGAGACTCATTTCAACATCAAATCGACCTTCCCATAAATACACACATAACGCTGAAAAGTGCATTTACAATCAGAAAAATGCAAGCATTACTTGCTTAAGAAATCCAACCATTTCTTACCAAACCAACTGAACGGTGACTTTTTCTGCAGAACATCGTCCTCTTGTGAATCATCTTGACTCAC
>ML810929.1:252721-278458 GCA_009831015.1 Picea engelmannii
TCCCGTCTTCACACATCTCTTGCATCAAATCTCTCAAAGTTAGAAGCTCTTCTTTGTTAAAGATTGAAGATAATGAAAATGTATGAGAACTATTAATGCTTGAAGCTTCTGCCATCCTTGCAAGATATCAAACTTCAACACAAAACTTGCACAATACCAATTGCTAAATCTCAAGCTATCAATGGCAAACACATGAGCGAAACAAACTTATGCTCTGATACCACCTGATCTGAAAATAGAAGGTTGACTTGTTATGCTATGCAAGCACCCCTACTTCATTAAAATAAACTTTACAGGACCTTGCTTCATGTGTTAAAAATATGCAATATAAACTTATGTGTTAAGTTCATGCTTCTTCCTTTAAATGTTTATGTATGAGGAAATGTTCTTGTAAATGGTTAAATATGTATTTCAAATAAATACACAGAAACACAACTTGCAGCAAATAAACCATCAAACTCATAACAAGAACAAGCTGATAAAGGAGTTCACCCCCCTCCGGGCTACATCTCCTTGAGCCTCCATCATGGACTTGGCTCTCTGGGATTAATTAGTCAAAAGTTATTTTACAAGCTGCTGCTCAACTCAAATGGAAAAACAGACTGCACCATTGAGATCAGAACACATAAAAACCCCAAAAATGACTAATACAACTCTGAAAACGGATCATGGCTCATCCGGGCATGACCTCCTCTACATGTGGCCATAAGCTTCCCTGAGCTTCTCTTTGGCAAAAACACCTGTAAAAGTCCTCAAAAGACTCTAAAACCTGTCCCAATGTGTTCAGAGCATATTGATTAGCCAAAAATGATTATTCAATCACAGAAAACAAATATAGGCTCACCAAACCATGTCCTCCATCAAAGAGGGCTTCAAGCTCCCTGGAGCTTGCTGAAACTTCAATGGTGAAAAACTTGCTGAAGAAGTCTTCAAATGGCTGTGAAAACGGCACCAATGGATCCATCACGTCGAAAAACCCCTGACTGGGCTTTTACGGCACCTCAAACGGCCAAACGATGAAGAAGTTAGGCCTCCTCCATCTTCCTCCTTCAACTTTGCTGGAACTGGCTCTACAAAACGCACCTCTGTGTGCATGAACCTGGAACACGCTCCAAAACGTGCGTTTAAACCCAGCACCGAGCGGTTCCGAATAACCATGCAAACTGTAGGACGGTTAGGGCGCCTCCAGCCCCCAACCGCCTAGCTCTCGGGCCTATGCAGTCCTCCATACGACCGGCGCAAAGGGCTAACACCTACGACAAATCAAAATATGACACATTGCGGTCGTTGTACAACCGTTGAAACCAATTTTAAAACCGCGCGCAATAGTTTTAAAACATAATACAACTGTGGGTTAATACAATTTTAAAACGCGCGCAAAAAGGTGGTTAGAACCGCAATCATAACCACATTAAAACACCCCCCGCGCGCAATGGTCATATGGCATTACAAATGTCCACAGGCCATCCGTTATAAACGTAACATATATGGCCATATGTTAATCCTTGCGTGCCAACCATTACACCCGTGCAATATGTATGGTCATATGCAATAAACAATGCAACCGTGGGCCGGGGCCAAGCCCCGGCCCGACCCCCCGCCAACATAACAATAAAGTAAACTTAAATATATTGAAAGCCACATACTTATCAAGTAACAATGTGTGGCCCATTGGCCGTGCGGTCGATGCGAAGGCGTAGGTGGAGGAGAGGTCCGGGGGTCGAACCCCACGGCCCCCCCATAAACTTTTAACAAACAACCATATGAACCAAAAAAATGAGGGACACGTGGCGCCCTTCGATTGGGCCACGTGTCCTCATACCATTTACCCAAAATCTGACACGTGTCACAATCCAATTCGCCAGCAACCAACCATTAAACGCGTGCCACGTCATCGCCACACGTGCTGCTGATGTCATCCGACACGCAGGATGCTGAAGTCATCAGGTGCCACGTCAACTCGGGCCACGTAGGATGCTGACGTCATCATGTGCCACATGTCACCCTTCCAGTGGTGACACGTGTCACCTCAGGATTGGCCAAACCGTATGCTAAAAAGTCCAAAAATGCATGACACGTGTCATGCCCTGGAGCCGCCACGTGTCCTGTACGGACCTGCCACATGCCCTGTACGGACTGTACGGACAGGTACAATCAGCATCAAATTTTTCTTGTTTGGCTCGGCGAACAGATCGCAATATCTTCTCCATACGGAATCTGTTTGAGAAAGTAAATATACCGCCGGAATCAGGAAGACAAGATGGACGCAATGGAACCGTTTTCGTCGCATTCCGAGCACTTTGAAAATTGAGCAAATTTTTGCCCCCTGGTCCAGATTTTGATCACTAAACAAAGTGTAACCTGGAGAGAATGAATCTTCCCTAAGGAATGCCTGTCCCTGATTGTTGAGCCTGGACCAATCCCCACCCTGAGCCATTCCTCCGACACTAAACAAAGTGCAACGTGGAGAGAATGAATACACCCTAAGGAATGAATGTCTAGACCATTTCCTCTGTTAACCACAAGAGGAAAAGACTGCCTTGTATCAACCTCCAAAACAGACCATTCCTCATGTTAACCACAATGAAAAATCATTGTCCGGCGAGGTGGGCCAGTCTTCTTGAGTAACCCTCAAGAAGAGAGACTGCCCTAGACCACTCCCCATGTTAACCACAATGGGAAGTCGTTGTCTATGATACATCAACAATCTAGACCATTTCCCATGTTAACCACAATGGGAAATTGTTGTCCATCAGAAATCTCAATCCACTTTCCGAACTGGAAAGGAAATTGCTCATCCTGGACCATTTTTCAAACTTAAAAATGACTCTCCATAGATCTATACATATCAGTGCTCCCTCCCAACCTGGGAGTCATCTCTTCCTTTTTCAATAAGGAAGTTGTCTCCACAAGCTCCAGCTTGAGTACACAAACTCTTTCATCTTGGATGAAAGCTTTACCAAAATGTATGCTTATCTGCTCATTTGTGGACATATGTATTGAAGAACCACTTTCTCCTTTCTGGACTTCATCACGGATAATGTAATGCTTGATTTCAAATGTACTTAGGTCTAGAACACTGGTTTTCTTTGAAGGCTTCATGTAGCTCTGATCAATAGAGTATATCATTGTTGGAAAACTGGAACATATCTATTTGGCACTTCTTCTGTCATCATGAGATCCGATCTACTAAGTAATCATGTTGATACAATATCTCTATTATAGAAAATCTTCACCACGCTCCTGTTGTACACTGGAGGTTCTCCACTGAGCTATCTTTTTCCATCTGCATACAAGTGTCTCTCTCTAGTATGCCTCAAAGTCTTGAGGTTGCTCTTCATACACTCTTTGTTCAATTAGTCTTTGCATTTATCTGATGTAGAACTCCAACTCATGGATGTTGTGGATGATATAATTACTCATGTAGACATATGTCTGGTTTACTGGAATAAGTAATCATCATAGTCTTCTCCCTCCACCTGGGAGAACCTCTAGTTCTATATATCGCAATGATTTCATTCATAAGTCTTCCATACACTGTTCTTCATCGCGACTTTCAGTTCCTCTTGCTTGATTTCTTTTATTGAGTTCATATCAAGCTGACAATCTTGTGATTCTTGATGCAATGACTGGTTGTTCCGACTTCTCTTTCTTTCTTGGAATCTTCATGTTCTTTCTTGTGTTTTCATTTAGTTATTGGGTCCATGGGGTTTCTTATAGATTCCATGACCTAAAGATTTCACTTCTTCCTTTCATTATAGGATCACGGATGTGGATGGACAACCAGGGATACTTTAAGGCTTCTCTTCAAAGAAGTCTTCTTCTAGGGTCGAACTGAACATGTACTGCCTTTCATGGATGCCACCATGGATATATAATTCATCATCTTCAATGGATCATTGGATTAGCTCCCTCCTAATCTTTGCTTCATGCATGCTCTTGGTAATGTATAATTGACTCCCTCCATCTAGGAGAGTCCATGCTTCCATTTGCATCCTTGTTCTCTTCTACAAAGTGTTCTAAGTCTTTCTCCAATTTCCTCTTGGTTGCTGACTTCTTTTTGTCTTGCTTCTTCTAAGTCTCTTGTAATGGCTTCCACATGATTTGCTTTATGTATTTCATCCTGACTTGTATAATGATAGCAATCCTTATCTTGTTGTTGTTCCATAGGTATAGTTCTTCTTGGAACATCTTATCTTCTAAGAGATAGATATACAAGATATGTATAGAGATTATGCAAACAAGATATGTACAGGAACTAAGAAGAGTATTGTTACCTTCAGAAGAAGAAATCTCTTTCATCCTGCTTGGTCTTCTTTATAGGTTCCTTTTCTACGACAATTGATGCTTCGTGTGTCCCCTTCCTTTTCTTTTGCTCGGGACAATGATTCTTGTAGTGACCATACTTTCAACAGTTGAAGCATTGTACTTCTGAAATATCTTTCTCTTGATTTGGCTTCCTCCTTGAACTAAACTTCCTTTTGTTCATGAGATTCTTGAATCTTGTTGTGAAGGCTTGATCATCGTACCTCTTTTGGGGTTTCAATTTTGCACTGATCCTTGATTCTTCTCGAGCACAGCAAGTCCAAAGTTCTTCAAATGTAGGATACTCCTTCCTTGTGTTCATGCTTGCGACGAATGCATCCCATGTCTTGGGAAGACCATTGAGTACTATGTTTACCAATTCCTTCTCTGAAATGATCTCTTCAATAGCTTGTAGTTGATCTCTTAACTGGGAGATCCTCACAAAGTATGATGTTATCCTATCATCATTCATCTTCATGTCACAGAGCTCATTCTTTAGACTTATTACTTGTCGAATGTTTCTTTTCTGACTGAGAAGAGGTTTGTTAGGGCATCGTACATCTTCTTCGATGAGTCAAGATGGGAGGTATAGGGTATCAAGTGGTCTTTGATAGAGTCCACTATGATATTCATGGCATTGATGTCACCGTCTTTGAACTTCTCCATAGCTGCAATGTTATGCGGTTCCTTCTCTTTTCCTTCTTCAAACTCTGGTTTCACGATCTTTCCTTTCATGATATCCAACACTTTATTCTTGGCAAGGATGAGGTCAATCCTTGTCTTCCACGCTCTGAAGTTAGAAGCTCCATCTAACTTGTTCTCCGACTTCATAGAGTAAGTCATGGCTGCTTTGACTTGGTCAACCCTACATTTTGACCAAAAACTCAAACTTCACGTTTTGGCTTGCTGAGAGTACCAGGAGATGCGCTAGGCTAGGGCACACTGATCTATCCAGAGATTAGGTCAATCCCTTCACTTAAAATGCCTCAACGAGAGGATTAGGGTTTCTGCAACTGCACCTGCTAGTAACCCTAGCAGCAGTGCTATGGTGACTGCTCCTGCTAGAAACCCTAGCGGCAGTTCTTCAATGAACTTAATATCCTCACGACTATGTTTCCTTCCAGCGGTTAGATTGAATGAAGGAGGTGTGGGCCCATAACCTGTTAGAATATAAGTGGATGTGCTCGTTTTACCATTGACAATACCCTTGTCACCCAACCATAGGCTGAAGCCACCCTCCGAGCACCTTAACCTTGACATAGAATCACTCCGGAAGCAAACCCTAGGCTAGATAGCCAAACAAAGGGTAGCACACCTTTCCCCAAGGATAGTGCATCAATAAGAGCTGATCAGATAGTCCAAACCCTAGCCAAGAGATAGTCCAAGCGTAACTACTAGTTGCAACAGTTGCAATGACAACTCTCCTCCAAACCTGCGCAGAAACTTGGCAACTGCAGTGTGCACAAGTGCTGCTCTGCAATACTGAACTGCCTGCCAGAATGAAGACTGGCCTCCTATATTTATAGTAATTCTGGCTAACTGCCAGGGCCGACTTCTCATTCTGGGTACTTGTCTATTCAGTATTTTATTATTTCTTCTGGACGACTTCTTCTCTTGGAGGCTAATAACCTAATATAAATTATCTTCTTGAGCCGACAAGTCTTCTAGGGTTATTAGCCAACTCATTAGGGTTTCTCTTGCTTCCCAAAGTATTCTATTCTCATCAAGTTTACACGTGGAGGTAAATACCTCCCGCAGCTACCATAATATCAACAATTTTGTGGGAAGAGATCACTATGATTTCTTCATCGTGCTTCATCGTTAGTAGATTTACATTCAGTGGCTGAGTTTTCTTCATGGGTGACTACCTTTTCGGAGGAAGCAACTAAGTTTGGGGTTTATAGAGGGCGACTTGCTTGAAGAAGGTTGAGAAATCCTCGTGGGGGTCGAATCTCATTATTTTGGGTGCATTCCTTGACTATTGGGTGCATATCTAGGCATGAGACAAGTGTATTCCTAAATGGACTAATATCATTGTTGTTTGGGGGACGAATTTCTTCAGTCTGGGCATATCTGTGTGGTTGGGCGCATATATGGCAGTGGAACTGAGTTATTTCTCTGTGATCTGGGTTATTTCTGCGTGGGGACAATATCTTTGTTAGTGGGTCGACATATTCTCACTGTGGACAGAGTTTTGAGTAAGAGAAAAGCGCTTCACTGGTGGTTGTTATCACCTTCCAGATTTGGATGAGTTGACTGTTGGGGTCAAATCTATAAGGGAGGAGCTGAGTTCTTATGTGTTGAACGAGTTCCCTGTGGGAAAGATTGTGTAGTCTATGTCTGTGGTCGATTTGGTTGTAAGGAGGTATGTTGCTCACTTATTTATCAGTCGCTGCACACAAAATTCATCCTACAGGTATGTCTCTTCATATATAATTGTTGTACATTGTATTTACTACACATGGAACACATTTACTTAACACACATGACAAACTTGTCTCCATTGTTTGTTGTTATAGTCTATGTGCGAGACAAATATATTATTGTTACTCATCATGCCAGTGTAATAAGTCGTTGGCACACACTCTGAGTATTTTTTCATAGTTTTATTGTTATATCTTATGTGACTAAACAGAGTTCAAAGGCTGCAATCTATTTATAAAACCTTTATATCAACAAATGCATATAAACACTACATAAGCAAATTGTTTGACGAAATGCCAACTCCACAAAACTAGGTAAAAATCCAAAATAATTTGAGTGGGGACATTACAGTGGTATCATAGCATGGTCCTCTACAGGTGTGAGGTTTTGAAGGGCAACATTGACAATAGGTACATGAGAAAGATGGAAAATCAGTTGGAACAACAGGTGTTTGAGGTGGGAATGAGGTTACAGTCACTCCCTCACTTCAAAAACACTCTTCTTAAAATTCTCAAGCAAATAGCAGAAAATTTATCTAAGGTGGGTCAGTCTCCTTCACAGGTTATGTTGGATGCAATACACCCATTAAGGGAAGCTCTAGTTATGCCAAAGTTGTTGAGACATCAAGATGGAGAGGTGTCACTTAGGGTGGCCATATGTATAAGTGAGACCACCATAATCACAACACCAAACGCTCCATACAAAGATGATGTGTTGAGAGACACCTTCCAGCTTATTATTACTATTTTCTGAGGGTTGGATGATATAGCTAGTCCCTTGTTTGGAGAGAGGGTTACTATTCTGGAAACAATGGCCAAGATTGAGTCATGTGTTTTGATGCTAGACATTGGGTTTGTTGACTTGATCCTTGAGATGTTTCACATTTTCCTCTTTGTTGTCAGTGTAGATCATCCAGAAAATGTGTTAACATCTATGCAAGCCATTATGACTTGTATTTTGGATGAGAGTGATGATATTCCAGAGCGGCTGGTATCACTTATACTAGATTCCTTGGGGAGAGAAAAGGAGGAGGTTTCTTCGGCTAGACACAAACTTGCTATGAATGTAGTGGAGCACTGTGCAAATAAGCTTCAACCATATGTGACTATATCATCCAATGACACTAGAACGTGCAATGAACAGGCTGATAGCGGAACAATGCATGAGGAGGAGTTGACATCTTCATCCTGTACAGAGGCTTGTGATGATCTGGGTGTGAGTACACCTAAGTATGATGAGGCATTGACACTGGACGAGTCACCTTTGGAGACCGATATTATTTCGCAGGAGGTGCGCATGACTGAGGACCAGAGTAGCACATCGGATACAGGGGATCATTCTTATGGAGAGCCACACCATTTGGCAATGCAGCTGAAGGTTAGTGAGGATATGATCGCGGTAGCTATGGGACACTTTGATGTTACACATGCATTAGTGGCAGATTATTCTTAGAGGGCCTCGACGACACAAGTTAGTTCATATGGGGGAATTGTCATTGATGACTTCCATACGTTCAGGGAGAGAGTGACTGTGATGAGGGACGACTACCAGTAGTTGTCGATGGATAGGGGTTACCTATTGGAGGTTGGTGAGATGTATCATAGGGCACTGAGGGAGCAAGAGGTTGAGGTGGACCGATTCACTCATGAGTTGGTGAGCACATGGATATTCTTGGAAGGCACACAGATAGCCCTTCAAGAAACATGGTCCAAATTAGAGGAGCTCCTTGAGGACACTAGTTAGAGATCCACTACATCTATCTCAACAGAGAGTCTGACATATCATTCATCCACATTGCTAGAGGATGTTGGTGGTTTAACAGTAGAGCACCAGTTGATGGAGGAGCATGAGGAGTACCCAGGATCACCGATGAGTATGGAGAGATGTGATCAGGAGATGCAGGAGGATGTCCATGGGTCACAGGGACCACTCTTCACGAGGGGTTTTGAGACAATTGGTCATACAAATGCTCATGGGGATTCCAGAGCCAGGGACTGTTATGAGGACACTTCCATTTGTGTTCCAGGATTGACTGACCTTCATATAGAGGTTGACCCAGTAGTACACCCAAGAGCCATGAGGTTGCAAGAGTATACAAGAAATTACATGAGTATGTAGGGACATACAGTGATGAGGGGTAGTTCACAGAGACATACATAGGTGTATAGTGGGATTCAAGAGGACGCACTAGATTGCAGGGAGGAGATGTACTTCATAGAGCATGGAGATTCCTCTCCCTTGCAACAGTATATAGATCTAGTAGATCACCTTCATAGTAGCAACAATAGTGATGATGGATGGAGAGTGATTAAGCCACAAATTGTGGAGATATCTATTGTTGTACTAGATGGTTGGTGTTCAGTGATGAGTACATGTGATTATTTACCATGGGTGCCAGTGGACGAGATTTTGGTCAAGTCCTTGGGATTGACCAAAGCATATGATACTTTCCAGTCCTATAGGTGGTTGCTGATATTTATGATAGCCTTTCACGATACCTTCATCATTAACAACAACACAGGGGGAGATAGACAGTGGCAGGGGACATGGAGAGTTGGTAGGTTGAGACAACCTGACAGGAGTGTCTTTATTGCATACAACAGGATAGGGGTGGATCATCAAAGACGAACAGTTGAGGCCTTGGGCGTGATGGAGAGTATCTTAGGCCATGGGATAGAGGAAAGCTCAGAGGTTGATACATATTCAGATTCTCATTGGGATGAGGATGGAGGGATTTCAACAATTACCATTAGGGCACATCAACAGTTAGCGGGGATTGGAAGTGATGGACTTCTAAATTTGACATGGGATCCGAGAGTCCATTTGGTCAGTAGTTTACTTCATCTTGTGAGGATCCATGAGTGGAGGATCCATTATGTACACTTTGAGAAGACAATCATGATCATAGTAGTGCAACGTCAACATGATGGTCCCTATTAGAGACTAGCATGGGACCCTAGGATTACAAGGCTAGGAATTTCATTGACTAATGGAGACGGGTGGATCTTTCAGGGGGAAGTCACTTTGACTTTCTCGCGAGCTTCTGTATTGGAGGGAGCACGTCACTTGTTGGTGATTCGTTGAGGTCTTGTAGTACCTCACTATGGCAACAACATGTTCAGTCGGTGGAGGTCGTGTTGGGGTTGGTATTGTCTTGGAGGACAAACTCATTTCGGGTTGAGACCATGTGTTATTTGCAGGAGCCACATGGTATTGATATGTTATAGGACTATATTTCACGAGGCATTGTAGTTCACATTTTGATATGAGATCCAGGGATTGGAGTGCTTGGTAGTTCAACGTTTGATGGAGTTGAGTTTCGAGTAGAGTGGTTGCTCAGGGAGTTGACTGAGATTCTTTGGCCATTGATCATTCTACTCATCAGGAGCATGTGTGTGTCATGCGTGGTGAGCACTTAGAGAGGCCACATCTTGAGGGGATTCTACCTTGTGTCACACAAGTGAATATAGGACCCCGGTATCATATGTAGTTGGATTCAATTATTGCTTGAGGAAAAGAAATATTCCAACAGGGAGGACTGTAATGTCCCCATTTTGGGACATTATTCCATTACAGAGTGTTATGCCTAACATAGTAGCCAGATAGGGGTGACAACGAGTTCGAGAGATATTGAGGGTTTTATTGGGCCCAACTTGCATCGTTCATCATATTTCATCATCAGGATCCATTCCGCACAACTTGGCTTTGGTTTTTGTTGCATTCCGACGATTTCCGTAATTTTGAGTTATTATGGGTCATATTTTAATTAAATTCACTAAGAAGGTCATAATGGGCATATTACTTGGAGAAACCTCTTAGTGTAATAGCTCATCGGAATCGGGAGGAAGAGCACTACAAGATAGGATGATGAGAAGTGACTTTCAGTGGCCAGAGAAGCCATAAGGATGGATAAATCACTTTTTAGAGTTAAAATGGTTAATTAATTAATTAAGTGATTTAATCAAGGAATAATAAAATAAAGAAAAAGTCACTTGGAGAGAAAAGGTGAACAAGGGGAGTATAAAGGAGAGATAGGGGCCTTTATTCTCCCATGATGTTGATTGATTATTTTGTATTTGACCTCTTGGCTTGGAGAGCTCTTAGAGCTTGGGGTTTTGAGGGTTTTGGTGACAAACCCTAGGATTGGTTTCGGTGTTGCAATGATACACCCTAGCTAGTCATTTTGTGGGAAGAGATCACTCTGATTTCTTCATCGTGCTTCATCGTTAGCAGATTTATGTTCAATAGCTGAGTTTTCTTTATGGGTGACTGCATTTTCAGAGGAAGCGGCTGAGTTTGGGGTTTATAGAGGGCAACTTGCTTGAAGAGGGTTGAGAAATCCTTGTGGGGGTTGAATCTCATTATTCTGGGTGCATTCCTTGACTGTTGGGCGCATATCTGGTCATGAGACAAGTGTATTCGTAAGTGGACTGATATTATTGTTGTTTGGGGGTCAAATTTCTTTAGTCTGGGCATATCTCTGTGTGGTTGGGCGCATATATGGTAGTGGAACCGAGTTATTTCTCTGTGATCTGGGTTATTGATGTGTGGGGACAATATCTTTGTTAGTGGGTCGACATATTCTCACGGTGGACAGAGTTTTGAGTAAGAGAAAAGCGCTTCTCTAGTGGCTGTTATCACCTTCTAGATTTGGATGAGTTGATTGCTGGGGTCAAATCTATAAAGGAGGAGCTGAGTTCTTATGTGTTGAACAAGTTTCCTATGGGAAAGACTGTGTAGTCTCTGTCTGTGGTTGATTTTGCTGTAAGAAGGTATGCTGCTCACTTATTTATCAGTCGTTGCACACAAACTTCATCCTATAGATCTGTCTCTTCATATATAACTGTTGTACATTGTATTTACTACGCAGGGAACACATTTACTTAACACACAGGACAAACTTGTCTCCATTGTTTGTTGTTATAGTCTATGTGCGAGACAAATATATTATTGTTGCTCATCATGCCAGTGTAATAAGTTGCTGGCACATACTCTGAGTATTTTTTCATAGTTTTATTGTCATATCTTATTTAACTAAACACAGTTCAAAGGCTGAAATCTATTTATAAAACCATTATATCAACAAATACATATAAACACTACAGAAACAAACTATTTGACAAAATGTGAACTCAACAAAACTAAGTAAAAATCCAAAAAAATTTGAGTGGGGACATTACATAAGGATACCGTGGTAGAATTTAAACACACATTCATGCGAAGAATGATTCTACATGTCTATTTCCATTCTCAAGCATATCCATAAAGCAATGCGTATGCATAATTCTTCATCATCACATGATTAAAATAATCGAATTACAAAAATATAAAACAAAGATTAAACACTTATCCTTTAATGAAAGAGTGGTTGAAGAAACGCATGGTGTAAGAGTGATTTGCCACCAAACTATAGGGATCTATTGTAGATGCCACCCCTAAGTTGGGTTGTGAGATCATCGGGACAAAGAATCAAGCACATGTTTATACACACTTGACCCACTCTACAATATGTATGACTTTCTATAGTCTCTTTAGAAAATCACTACCAACTTGTACTCTAGTGTAGGTAGGAAGAGCCCAATTCAAGATTGCCCTTTAGGAAATCCCATCGACACAAATTATTTTGCTCAAAAGACTCAATGAACAACATAAACATGCAAGTGACGGGTTCATATCGCCCCCTAGCCTCTACATGCACTCAAGCTTCCCATTCATGGATTCTTGGTATTGGTTAAAGTAACTAAAAAGTTAAGATTTAATACCATATGAGAATGTAGAATCACTATCGTATGATGAGGTAGGATAATGTAATGATAAATTGTTACATTTTCTTAATAATAGTAGTTTTCCTAACAAACTACCTTTCTTTATACTCTTTCGTGATATGACATAAACTTTCCATCACCAACCATTTCATACATTTATATTTGGCTCTCTAAGTCAATGATGTTAATGAATTTCATTATGATACACGAAGAGAAAAAACAAAATTCTTGAGATAACCTTTGACATGAAAAGATTTATTTTCCATGACATTATTTTCCATGTTTCCTCTTATGAAGTTATATCCTCTTCTACTCTTTGCCAAACAATTTGGACTTTTATATATTATATTCCAACTTTATCTTTTACAAAGTAAAAAATATAACATTTTTAACATATAGTCTACAAAGCGACATTCTCTAACCTAAAATATTACATGATAAATAATTATATACCTTACAAATTTACTTTAATAAAAAGAATAATAACACTTTTACTTTATCAACTAGTCAAATTACAATTTCTAAATCATATTATCAACTAGTCAAATTACAATTTCTTAATCATATTATCCATTCTTGTAGGTAGTTGAGTTTATATAATTCTAATACCTCATAAATTTTCCAAGATACTAATCCATTAATACATTAAAAATACAATTTAAACATATCATTATATGTGAAAAATACCAAAACTTAAAACTCTTAAACATATCTATAATTACAATTACATCCACTAATGTCTATCTATATTATCCTTATTCAGTCTACACACTACCCATCATTGTCAATCTATATTATCCTTATTCACTCTACACACTACCAATCATTATCACGAACCTCGTGTTAAACCATCATTATCACGAACCTAAACAAGGTGAATTTCAGATTATGTAACTACACAAAACCTATGTGGTAGGGAAACACGCCACCATCCTCACCATTATGGACCACGGGATTGGCACTCTTGGCAATGAGAATCTCTACCTCCAATTTGTCTTGTAACGAGACTTTTAAAATCCATCAACCTTATCCCATCTATTGGGACTCTCCCACTCGCGTGTCTATACTTCCTGTCAAAATGCAGGGACCCCTTGCATCGTGTCTATATAAGAGGTCCCCATGTAGACCAAGGCCTATCTTTACCGGCTGCAGCCGGTGCTTCAGTTATCTTTACTCAAAAGTGGTCAGGCTGTCGACACGTCCTCCGCCTCCGTCACCCGACACGACGGTTGTCCTCTGCTCGCTGCTGGTCATGGCGCAGATAATGTCCCTGTCCGCCCGATCTCGACTGCTTTCAACGCCTGGATACCTGCCGGATTTCACAAGGTACGAACTTCTTTCGCAATTTCCTACCAATCGATGCTTGCGCAGTCAAATGCGAACTCCAGTTGCGTTACCTTTATTTTAACCCGACTTCGGCGCGGACAAATTTAAAAACATGTCAAAGTAAGCAAGAACAGATTACATACATTATTAGTTTCAGTTTGTTTGCTTGTGTTGTGGGATTTCTGTTCCTCTTTTCCGCACGAAACCGTCAATGCTTTTCGCAATTTGAGTTCAATGTATTTAGATGACCTTTGGCGAGCACATTATTTTAATGTCATCTTTTGCTTTCTTCGCAGGGGATTGTAAAGAGTCTGTAAATATCGATTCGCCGTGGTATTTGTCGATTTTTTTGGTAAAGTCGTTAGAGGAACGCTCGAAATATGAAAAATTGGTGTTCTTGAAGGGATTAACCGCTACGAGCTTCCCAAGGCTTTAAATTTAGGGAAAATATTGTTAAGGTTGTAAATATTTTGAATTATTGTTGCTGAATTTGTAGCTATTGTGAATTAGCATCGAGATTGGAGGAATTGTCTCTCAGGGAAAAGGTTTATTTCGAAGCAGAAGTTCTTGTTTAAAGCTTCGGGAAAGCACATAAAGGTGTGCCTGGATTTCTTTGCAGTTCTCGCCGGTTACCGAATGGAATGGACTAACGATCACATAATTTTAGCTAATTATACGTTTGTTTCAACAAACATGGCCAATTTTGTCGTTCTAAAGACGAATTCATTGTGCAGGGACTGTAAACTGTCTGTGAAGCTGTAAATCAAAGCTTATGAAACATTGAATCGAGTTTTTGGTAAAGTATATAAAGGTATGTACGTATCTTCAAAGTTCGAAACCCTGGTCCCTTTCATTTAACAAAAGGCCTAATATTATCCATATTTGAGCTTTTCTGCCACGGGATTGCTTTTTTTGGGCGAATTTGGAACTGTTGGAACCACATTTCGCATTTGTTTGTTGAGCTCTGTTTTTAACATTCATGTGCACAAGATTCTTTCAATATTCAAATGAAGTCATATTTCGTGGAATTTTCGCCCGATTCCTGAAGTTTTCTCGTGTCTTACAGTAACAGCAATTTCAATTATTTTTCAGGGCTCGGCACCGTTGAAATCTTGTTCACATTTTTCATTCATCTGAAGCTGCAAATATTGTCCATAAATGTCTTTTACGGAGTTCGATGGTGTTTTGGAACGTATGCTCTAACCAGTACCGGGTTGCTAATCTTCTGTTCGGACGAATAGAGTGAGGCCTTCTCTAGAATGTTTTCCAGAAAATTTTCGGAGTCAAGAAGTACCTGAAATTGAATTTTCTCCAATTTGTTGACAATTCAGTTAATTGCATCCTTTGTTTTGCCATCCAAACCCTCAGATCGAATCTCTGCATACATATTCATTGTTGAAACATTACTTTTCTCCATTATCTAAAGTTCGAGGTGAACGTTTTTGAAAGTCTCAATACAAGTTAAAAGTTACACAGTTTGGTGACATACTGGCCATCTTTCTTCATCTGTTTCTATCGGTTTGCTACCGTCGTCTCTGAACAAAAGCTCCATCCAAACACATTGCTTGAGATGGCAATGTTCCTACTAAATGTGTCGAAGGTATTTGGTGTGGCAGGCATTATTGCTGTTGCAGCCAACACTTTTGCCTTCCTTCGAATTCACAGAAGGAAGTTGGCTCCCTTTGAAAATCCAATTGATGAGTCACAGGAGGTGCTCGCAAGCTTTCCAGTAAACAAAGATGGTAATTTCATTTGTTTGCTTCTATATTATTTTTAGTACAAAACTATGATTGTTTCGTTGTGAAAGGCTAATCATTTATAGTATTTTTTCGTAGCTGCAAACCTATAGTCATTTCAAGCGTTTGAAGATTTGAACAATTTCTTTTATGCCAAAATACTCTTCCCACTTTTAACATTTTTGACCATGGCAGTGGATGACGACGGCTTTTTCTTTGCCATTTCAACTGCTTCTGCACTTCTAGAAGAAGATGCATGTCTAAAGTTTGCAGCCGAGCATGGTGATTATCCGGAGGAGATAAAACCAGAGCCCAAAGATGGTAACCAATCGATTTTGTCTGAATCACAAACTGGTTTGAAAGTCAGAAGTAGTGAGCAATTGGGCGAAGACACAGAGAGTAAAGGTGGAAATGGTGGTCAAAACTTAGAAAATGCATCAACACTATGTGCAAAAAATCTATCAGAACACCATCAAATCAAGGAAGGTGGAAGACATAATAAGGATTTGTATGAAATGCCATTGGGGGAGTGGGAGCTTTTAAATTATGAGCAAATGGCAGAAAAAGAACAGTGGTCTCGAGAACAAGTTTCCAGATTTCCTTCTGTAGCAGGTCTTGGCAAATCAGAGGTAGAAAACATAGATCTGTATGATCCAAAAGGCCTGCATAAATGCTATGATCAGCATCTTGAGCTTCTTGGTAGTATTGAGGGAAAGGGTGAGAAATTGTTGGATCCAACTCCCGAAGGGTTGATGAAGGGATTGGAAAATGTTACAGATGAACAGAAAGGAGTGGCTACTCAGCCAAAAGTTAGTTATCTGTAAGGTTACTGAACCGAAACTGCTCTAATGTTCTTTGTACTGTTGCTCCTTTCTTATCTTTCTATCTAGATAGTTGAAAGTTCAAGTTAATCTCTCATTTATTGATTCACGCAGAGAGGAAAAGCTCTGCTCCTGGTCTGATCCAGACCGAGAGCTGCAATTAGCTAAAGGGACAAATGCTACAGTTTTTCACATGGGTATTGATTGGAACAGAATAATGCCAGAAGAACCCCTTGATGGTTTTGAGAAGGCTGTGAGTTTCTGTAGGACCAAAAAGATAGCCTGATTGCAAATTTGAGTTATCTTGAATGTATTTATCTATGTTACCTCTGAATTTGTTATCATGTCGGATTTGCTATTCCTCGTCTTGCATTAATTTGAATTCCTTCCACTTTGTTTTCTGCTCCAGATCAATAGGAAAGCACTAGATCGATACAGATGCAAAATTGAAAGAGTTCGTGCTCATGGATTGCGGGTGATGCTGACTCTTTTCCATCAATCTCTCCCTACATGGGCGTGTGCTTATGGTGGTTGGAAGAAGGACAAAACTATTGATTACTTTCTACAGTATACAAGGTAAAGCTACTCCAAAATGAAAGGTAACTTGTAATAAGTGGCCTGTGTGATAGATGGAATATATTGTTTATAGGATTCCTTTATATATATTCTTCGTGAGATGACTGAGAACCATTACAGCCGTATAAAGAATCTGTTTGTTGAAAGAAATGAAAGAAAAGGCAGTCTTATGACTGTTATGCAGCTTTGAACCAAAATTTGAGCAGGGTCCACCACCATAGATACACAAATCAGGAGTCTGAAGAACCAGGGGTTCCATCTGGATGTTCACAAACTTCAGGAGAGAAGGGCATATTCGTGGGGTACAACGAGACATCAAAGCTAAGTTGCACGAAACGGGGAATGTTTGGAAGTTTCCGAAACAGGGACGTCAGGAAATGCCACCCTCCAAAAATGATAATGTCGGGGGAACGTTGTATATATATATATATATATATATATATATATATATATATATATTAAATAACACATTATCTTGCAAGAAAAAAATAATGATACACATAAATGACATTTTAGAAGGAAAAACATTTCTATATTAACTCCCATAGATGATCAATATCATTGATTACATGATGCAAGCAACAAAATCCAAAATTAGTCTTTATAGATGAAGCTAGTGGACAACATTATAAATGTTTAAAAATGAAAAATTTGAGTTTTATTGACCATTTGAGGGACCCTCGGCCCTCTTGGCCACTTGGACGGGCCCACAAACCAGAAAAAGGATGCCGAAACAGTTGTCGTACGACCGAAACGCCGCCGTTCGTACCGTATTTCGTTTTCAAATAAGGAAACGTCGTACGATATGGTTGACGACGTTTTGGTGTAGTTTCGTACTTGTTTCGACGTGTCTCAGGTACTGGTAGGACACTCAGGGGGTTGTTTCTTGTAACATAGCATCAAAGGCTTACAGGTTCTTTATACCAGCGTAGAGGAAGACATTTGTGAGCAGATTGATCAGAATCAACCCTACAAATATGATCCTAACCCTGCTTTATTTGGAGTTCACCAAGATGAGAGAGGTTGGCCGGCTAGGTGAATCTAGGGCTAAACAAGCAAACCTAAATAGCAAGCGTGTAGAAGTAGATTTGGCCACGCTCTTACTAACTACTTGGGATTCAAAGGGCGAGAATCCTGCCCGAACAAAAGAACAAATAACATCAAGGAGAGAACAACTGATCAAAGAAAAACTGCTAGGAGAACAAGGCAGTTAATTACTGAGGTTGGGGAGAGGAGAGATGGTCGCTCTTAATAAGGGAGAGGAACATGCGTCTTTACCTTGCGAGCGAAAAGGGCTTGAAAGGTAAAAGATTCTCGGGTAAGCTATTTGCTTCCACAATTTGTTTAATAATAGGGGGGCTTAAAGATAGGGAAAAAAGGGCACTCTTGTGTAAACTCTGTATGTTCTGTATAGTGATTTGATAGTCTAAATTCTATAATGATTGGCATGAGTAAATTCTGTATGTGAGAACTTATGCCTTACATGTTCATATGGTTTAAACATTTTCCTGTTCATCACTCCGCTACCTTATTTCAGCTTAACCACATGAATTTCTCTCGGAATAACGAAGGAACAACAAAGTTAAGTTCGAGGAGAACTTGGCATCTAGGAAGTCTCATGAGTTACCACTAGTGGCAGAGGACGAGGAGCAGGAAGCTTCGAAGGGAGAACTGTAGATTTTCTGAGGTCCTAAGAGGCTGCCACCTAAGGTCTGTCCTTGACCTTAGTATGGCTCTAAGTTTCTATTGTGTGGCTGTCTTTTCTTGTTGTTTTAGGACAACAAACAGTCACCAAACTTTCTGCTCAATATTTGATGGTTAAGTGCCCTTTTGAGGTGCCCTTGCAAGTGTTTTCTTTACTCAATGTTAGCACATGCAATATACATCAAAACAAATAACACTACCTCTAGATCTTTAACTTTAAAATGCCGATCTACACTTCTAAGCATGCATAAAATTGACACAGGTATTTTTGGTCAACATGACCCTCGATAAAGCCCCCCGGGGAAAACCAGTTTGGAATATATGTCTATAAATGAGGAGAATAGGTGGTAGAATACATCAAGTACAAAATATAGATGAACTTGTTACAATAGCAGCTTGTCTCAAGCTGAAATACAAGTCCAAACCAAGCAAGTGCGCCCTAGCATGGTGTGCTCCTCATAAATGCTCCCAAATCCACTGAATCTGCTACAGATGCCAACTGGAAGCTCTGCTCTGGAAACCCCTCCACAGTACTCTGATACTGATGAGTAGCCTCCCTCTGAAACAAACCTCACTGCAATCTGACAGGTGCAAGTCCTCCCCATTGATGATGCGCCCTCCTCCTCAAGTGCACCCTCCTCACAATTGGAAGCTCCCCACTAAATAACTGAGACCCAAAGCCTGCTGGCTATCTCCATGGAAGGGAGTGCCCAAGCTAGCCTCAACATATAAAACCATTCTCATCCTCTTGCTCCTCCTACTTCTCCTCAAGTGAGCATACAAGTGAATAAGTTCTCCTTTGCCCCTTGCACCTTCTTTTAGGAAGCATAAGGAAACCTAAAAGATGGGTGGATGAGATCATCTCATCTCATCCCTAATCAATGGTTGAGATCATCTCAACTAAATCTCAAACCAAAACCCACTTTACTTAAGTTTCCATAGTTTCACTTTATGTCTATTAATTCACCCACTTTGTGAATTAATTGTCACTTTAGTCTAAAATGACCAAATTTCACTTTTAACTTAAATCTCCTAAGTCAAGGTGAAATTAGACACAAAGTACATAGTACAAGGTACAAAGTACTTCCCTCATGTGTTTAGAAGCTCACAAACACAAGGGGGACCACTTTCCAAGGTACCCAATTTTCAACACTCCCTCTTACCGAGGAAAGTGCCCGTCACCACCATTCTCATCCCTATAGTGGACATGGTTGCCTCCTGGCATATACTCAGTGAATATATGGCTGTACCCTGATCACTGAAAGTAGTCTCTGTCACAGATCTGCTCAATCTGCGTGATCTATAAATGGAACTGTCTCTCCACCTATACAAGATCACCTAGATCTCGGCATCACACTAGAGATCTACACCTTGGTCTCCCACCAAGGATTTCTACCTCCTGACATCTTGCCAACGGTCACTACTCTTGGCATCTCACCAAGAGTCACTCTCTTGGCATCTCACCAAGAGTCTCCCCCTCTTGGTATCTCACCAAGAGTACCCCCTCTTGGTATCTCACCAAGAGTACCAGGATCTTGACATCTCACCAAGATCCTCAACTTGGCCTCTCGCCAAGTAGCTTCCACCTGAAGTGGATCCAAAACTTGATCTGCGAGTTTCTGTAGCCAAGTGAGGCTCAAGCCTCCGTGGTGCCCTGCTCCTCCTCCTCATCAATCTTTGATGCTCTGAAGTTGTAGCACCAACTCTCTGTCTGCTCGACAACTCTGAAACTGAAGCTATCCTGGGTGGACCAGTCACCCACTCTGATGATGGTGTCCAAGAAAACCAAGTCTGATCTCCCTTTGAGTCACTGCTATGAGTCAGTAGGTCATCCTCAACTCTGTCTCCCCATCTGATGCTGGATGGTGTAACAACAGACAAAGTAGTCGCGAATGCACACTCTATCGCAAACTTATCCTTGAACTCTATCTCCTCTACTGTCGCTGCTAACCCATCCTGCTGCTTCTTCTTCTTCTTGGGACACTGTCCTGCATAGTGACCCATCTCTCCACAAGCAAAGCATCTCACTGTGCTCATGTCTCTCTTCTGCCCACTGCTGCTGCTCTCTCCTCCATGTGGTGGGGCCCCAAACTTGAGATCCTGCCGACCTCCCCAGCCGGTCTTTTTCTTGCCCTTTGTCCAAAGAGTAAGGTCCTCATCACTCGAAACTGACTGCCGCTGCTGCTGTCCAGAAGCCTATACCACTAGTCTAGTCTCCTCCTGGACGAAGTCATCCCACATCCTCTCCCATGTAGGCATAACCTCCCCGGCAACAATGCCGTGAACGAATGGACCCCATGGTTTGGTAAAGCTGTTCAAAGCTGTCCTCACCATAGAGTTGGGATCCACCACCTCTTCGATGACTCCAAGCTCGTCTCTGATCTGGGTGTATCTACCAAGGAATGAAGTAGCCGAATCATCCTCAAGCATGCGAATGCCCCTCAGTCGATCATGAAGAACCAACTTCCGGTTCTCATTAGAGCTCTCATACAACTTGCATATAGATGCCCACATCTCATATGCATAAGTCTTCCCAGTCAAGTGGGGAATAATATGATCTCGTACTGCATCACAAACAGTCCTCTTTGACTTGTTGTTCCTCTTCCTGAAATCTGCCAACAAGACTGGGGCAGTAACAGGAAGAATGGGAACAAGCACCTCAGCTATATCCCATAGTTCGAGGTCCTCTAAGACAAAGACGTTCCTCGCCTTCCAAGGCGACCAATTGCTAGCCCCGACTAGCCTGTCCTCAACACACACATTTGAGATACTGACATGTCTGCCAAACTGCGCTCACTCTGATGCTCCAACTGCAAAGGAACGCAGCCTCACTCCTGTCAGCACAGGTGTGAAAAGAGGCAAGCGAACACTGACCTCACTCCTAGAAATATAGGTGTGAAAAGAGGTCGTAAACTACAACCTCACTCCTGTCCACGCAGGTGTGAGAAGAGGCTGTCCACAAGTGTCAAAAATTAGCCCAACAAATCAGCCCACAAGCTGTCCACAAACTCTATTAACAGGCTGTCCAAAATCTGCCTTGAACTGTCCAACTGGCACTAATTGAGAGGCACTTTCAAATCTGAATTTTACTCACTGTTTTGGACTGTAAACTTGCTGTCCGAAAATGGCCAACAGATCTGATTTATACCTCACAAAACTTCCCACAAAAATGCTAAAAAATCAGCAAGTCTAAGCCACCATTGGCTCTGATACCATGTAGATTTTGTGAGGTCCTAAGAGGCTGCCACCTAAGGTCTGTCCTTGACCTTAGTATGGCTCTAAGTTTGAACTGTGTGGCTGTCTTTTCTTGCTGTTTTAGGACAGCAAACAATCACCAAACTTTCTCAATATTTGATGGTTAAGTGCCCTTTTGAGGTGCTCTTGCAAGTGTTTTCTTTACTCAATGTTAGCACATGCAATATACATCAAAACAAATAACACTACCTCTAGATCTTTAACTTTAAAATGCTGATCTACACTTCTAAGCATACATAAAATTGACACAGGTATTTTTGGTCAACATGACCCTGGATAAAACCCCCCGGGGAAAACCAATTTGAAATATATGTCTATAAATGAGGAGAATAGGTGGTGGAATACAACAAGTACAAAATATAGATGAACCTGCTACAATAACAACTTGTCACAAGTTGAAATACAAGTCCAAACCAAGCAAGCGCGCCCCTCATAAATGCTCCCAAATCCACTGAATCTGTCACAGATGCCAACTGGAAGCTCTGATCTGGAAACCCCTCCATAGTACTATGATATTGATGAGTAGCCTCCCTCTGAAACAAACCTCACTGCAATTTGACAGGTGTAAGTCCTCCCCACTGATGATGCGCCCTCCTCAATATGTATTCTCCTATTATTCCCTCCACCCCCACCCTCATGATATTGATGAGTAGCCTCCCTCTGAAACAGATCTCACTGCAATTTGACAGGTGTAAGTCCTCCCCACTGATGATGCGCCCTCCTCAGAACTGGAAGCTCCCCACTAAATAATTGAGACCCAAAGCCTGATGGCTATCTCCATGGAAGGGAGCGCCCAAGCTAGCCTCAACATATGAAACCATTCTCATCCTCTTGCTCCTCCTACTTCTCCTCAAGTGAGCATACAAGTGAATAAGCTCTCCTTTTCCCCTTGCGCCCTCCTTTAGGAAGCATAAGGAAACCTAAAAGATGGGTGGATGAGATCATCTCATCTCATCCCTAATCAATGGTTGAGATCATCTCAACAAAATCTCAAACCAAAACCCACTTTACTTAAGTTTCCATAGTTTCACATTATGTCTATTAATTCACCCACTTTGTGAATTAATCGTCACTTTAGGATAAAATGACCAAATTTCACTTTTGACTTAAATCTCCTAAGTCAAGGTGAAATTAGACACAAAGTACATAGTACAAGGAACAAAGTACTTCCCTCATGTGTTTAGAAGCTCACAAACACAAGGGGGGCCACTTTCCAAGGTACCCAAATCTCAACAAGAAAAACGTTCAAAGGCTTCTAGTTCAAGGAGTCAACCTTCAAGTGGGGAGGAGGAGTTAGCTCCTTCCAATTCTGTCAGGAGACCCAGGTGGTTTAAGCAGACATTGAAGGATGCTTAGGAGCATGTTGAGGCTCCTAGGAGTACATTCAGTGAGAGCAGGCCTCCGAAGAAGTTTCCAAACTTCATGGCACTAATAAAAAACGTCATTGAAGAAGAAACAAATCATTAAGTTTATCAGGATGCTATGGTGCAGGATTATGTATGGAATATTGTGCCAAGATCGGAGGGACAACTAGTTCCAAGTGGCAGAAGTACCTTCCTTACTAAGAGGGAGTGTTGATGTTTGTAGCATCGAACAGGTACTTCCGCACGGGTCTAACTGTTTAGATGTGCGAAAGTCGTCCAAAGCCTTCTATCTTAGTAATTTATTTTAATTAAAGGAATTATTAAAGTAAAGTGCTTTTATTAATTAATTGAGTTTAATTTAATGAAATGCTAAAGTTATTAGCATTAGTGAATTAAATTAATCTTAGCCATTGATCTTGATTCTCAAGTGAGGTGAGATCTAATCTCAACCGTTGATATCAATTTGGAGATTAGGGTTAGGGTTTTGTTACCGACAAAGCTAGCAGCCCGTCAAGGTCCTCGGGTTGTTAGGGCGGTACCACAAAGGTAAGTGTCCAAATGTCACCACAACCCCTGTTTGTTCCCTGTTTGAGACAAACTCCTACACTAATGGACTCTGGGAGGCTTCCCTAAACAACACTTCACCACAAGGATCATTAGGCCAATGCCTATGAAAAACACTAGGTGAAGGTAGGAGTTAATTATTTAGATAACCCTTGTTGGTTTATGATAACGAACTGAAAAGTAAACTCAGATCAGCGAGCTCAACTCACCCAAATATCAATATATAAGACAATAAACAAGCATAAATGGATTAAGTTATTAGTTGCTGTACCTCTTGATAAGTGGTTGGAAATGAAGTATTTCCTTGCTGTCCTGTTATATCAGATCTGCAAAATGACAGGTAAAGCTGAAAGCAACAAAGACTATGGCCCTTCTAGGTCTCCCACAAGTGTAGAAACACTCTAGATCAATAGATATGTGGGTAAGAAGGTTACGGAAGCAAGGTATGTATGATTTCCTATCCCTAGAGCCTTGGATCTGCTGGAAACTACTCATGCAGATTTGGGGTTCAAATCCCCCGAGGGTCAAAACCCAAAATAAATTATAGCCAACAAGGGGATTTGTTGGGGTCGTAATTTTGTCTATTTAATAAAAAATAAGAATGATATAACTCTCATAAACAATTTTGGAAATAAATGAAGGGTTCGAGGGATGCAATACTTACTTGGGTGTTCCTCCAAATGAGAGAAATGGGTGTGGATCTGAGTATAAGCTCGTTGTAATATTGCAGACCTGCACACTTTCCTTAACAAAACCCTTATAAAATACGATAAATGAAGCACAAAATCCAAAGGGAAAATATCCTTGGGGTAGAGGAAGTTCTCTAAAACAAAACCCCCAATGGATCTACTAGCTTGTAAGATAAAAAGTTAAAGTGCAAAGCTAGGGTAAGATTTTTTGTATATTTGTATTTTATAAAAGCAAAAACAAAAGGAGATTTTATATTTTGAATAAAATGGTTGAAGAAGGTGAGTTTTTTACCTTTTACCTTTTTACCTTTTTCCTCTTGGTTTGATGAATCGCGACCACAACTTGTATTAAGTCAACTTCGGAAGATGCCTAGATATTGGGTTTGGAATTGAAGGACTAATCGCCCCCAATACTAGTTATCAAGATAGATTGATTCTTCGGGCTTGCTAGGAAAGCTCCTTAAAAGGATGGTTTCCAAATCAAGAGATCAACTTTAGTCAGAGTGAGAGCCTACCATTGGTTGAAGCTACTTCCAAGGAAGTTGGTTCAACAACTTGGGTTTGCACTACTAAGCCCCAAAAGGAAAAAAAAAGAGATGAGGAGTCTAGTTCTTTTCCTCCACATGACTATGTAGCCCCTCAATGGATTGATCTTATTAAATCTTGAAAATACCCAATAGCAATCTTCAATAAAGCACAAGAAAACCTTAGCAAAGAAACACAAGCATAGAGAAAATCGATCCACAGGTACACAAGAGATAAAGTTCAAAATGATGGCATTATGATCTCACAAAACTTCAACAACATGAATGAGAGGAGGGGCTAGCTGCTAGCCTTATATAGATTTCTTTGTAACAACTAGTTCTCCCTCTCTCATTAAAATAATATTTTTGGTTTGTCATCCACATGTTGGAGACTAAACCATTTTACATCAAATATTATTTTTACATTAAAAAATGCCCACAAAGGGGTTCCATTTGACCATAAAACTGCAAAAACTATTTGAAAAGGCTCGGTTTGCCTGGAATTAATAACACCAACAACTAGTTTGGCTTGCCCCCCTCTGTTAAATTTATAAGCAGCTGCGAGAGCCATTTCTCCGGGAGGATGGCTAAGACCCTAGACGAGATCTAGGGCCCCCAGTGCACTCCTGGGGTACTTGGTCTGGGACCAAACAGTCAGTGCCATGACAAAAGACCCTTGTTAGG
>ML810929.1:280307-293324 GCA_009831015.1 Picea engelmannii
TGTGGCAAGAAAATTCCTTCATACATTGGCAAGAGATCCATGATAGATCTATTGAACTGAACCTTTGCCTGAGCATACCAAAAGGGTTCTACATCTCTCAGTGTTATTGTTCTTACTTCAGAGGTAAGGATCAGAACAAGGTATGCTATCTATCCACCTTTCAGATCTGGAATATTGTTTTTAAGTTCTCTACAGCCTGATAAGTTTAGATCTGCATGTTCTGAGTTTAGATCTGTATGTTCTGATTGTAGATCTATATGTCCTGAGTTTAGATCTATATGTTTTAAGTTTAGATCTGCATGTTCTGAGTTTAGATCTGTATGTTCTGATTGTAGATCTATATGTCCCGAGTTTAGATCTATATGTTTTAAGTTTAGATCTGCATGTTCTGAGTTTAGATCTATATGTTTTAAATATGTAAACTCTAAGTTTAGATTTGTGTTTAAATTCAAATCTGTATTACAGCCTTACCTTTTTGAATCTCCTAGATCTGTATGAACAGTGGAGACTAATGTCTTACTCAATAAATTTTTAAAAAGATATTACTGTTATGCTGTCCATCTCAAATTCCAACACCCTCCAACGTTCCTTGACCCACGGGTCACTTGGATCGCTCATTGCTCCACTTTTAATGCTCAACACATCACTTTTCACCCACGACTCTTTTACCAAGCGACTGGGCAGAGTCTGATTGAATTCATATTAATGCTCCAACTCCAACATTCACCAATTTGATGAGGCCAATTTAGTTTGTATGGGGGTGGATTTAATTCTTCACGTGGCAATTTTTTTTTTAAATAAAGAAACTACTGCTTCCCTTTGACCTGCAAATAATATTCTCCACGGCTTCCTTTGTGGACGGCTGAGTTGGTTTGACGACTGACTTGGAAAGTGTTTGGTAAACGCCAACGACCCAATACCTACCCACGGTTCACCTTAAATATTTAACGACTGGTAAAATATGGTGCGATTTGCCTGAATGGTGTGCCCATGACTCGTCTCGTTTGCTCCCACAATTCTCTCTTTATTTGGCAGCTTTGATTAATTATGCCAATGGATTCTTCATTTGGAACCCACGTGCACTTGGAAGTGGTGCGATTCACTAAAGGTATGGTGTGTCATTTTAATATATTAAATTGGCTTTTACTTTCACCATGCTTCTTTATATGTGCATCAACCTCTTTATGAATTCACCTTCTTCCTCACTTTATAAGTGCGACCCCATGGATGTATTCAACTTTATCCTTTAATACCTTAAGTGGGTCCTCATGAAGTGGATTTAAACTTTAAATATTTTCCCTTTGTCCTTTTCACCTTGGTACATTAAATAATATAATCTTTTCATGCCCTTTATTTTGCCTTGATATGTTGGAACTGCGTAAAAACTCCTGGATTGAAAAAATCTGCCACATGGGTTTTGTCCGGAACGAGCTTTCGTTTTCCTTGCCACTAATTTTTCCTTGCATGCCATGGAATGACCCCCTTTTGCCACGTTTACCCAAAAATATACTCGCGAGACCCGACAAATGATTTTCTGCTTATAACCCGACCCTTTTCCAAAATTTCAATGTGGCACGTCAAGTGCACATCATGACAGTCAATCTGAGCCCCTGATGTATTTTCGGCCCCGAGACCCTGACCATTGGGTTTTGTGAACTGCCTCAAAAAATGTGAGATGATGAAATTTTGTGAGACTACCATGTTGAGAATTGAAACTCATAAATGCACCATGGATAAGAGATGCATACAGACTCTATAAGACAATGATCGTGTGGGTAATGACATAGGTGTGCATGACTATGGGTGGACAAGCTCTACGATGTGTATCACCCCTACAATAAAAAGATGGCTCTATGAAACCATGTGTCTAAATAGGTTCACCTCAAGTCCCCCAATCCTATCTAGGATGAAGGTAAGTGAGGATGAAGTCTAGAAAGACCGATCATGGCCAACTACAAAGTCTAAGACTCCATGATACCTAATCCTCCACACGACCTACAACGCTTTGACTTGCATCCTTGGGCTTACGATGGTGTAGCCAGAGGAAAAAATGTAGGGTACCTCCTAGAGTGGTAACATGTTCAACTCAAGATTATAAAAGTAAGGCTAGGTGAAGGGAAGAGACATACATTCATTTGGAGTCGGTGACTCGTAGAGAAAAAATACTTTTTCTCAAGGATATCTTAGCAAGGGTGAAGGAGGACTGTCACCTAGAGATCTAATCAGTCTAAAGGAGAAGGAAGCAACAACAGACAGATATGGTCATAAGGATAGATCTAAGCAGCAGAACAACAACAGGTATAGCCGTAGATCGGGCTGTACAGAGCCGGAGTAACGCCATACACAAGCCTCAGGTGTAGAAGGCCGCGTACATATATGGGCCTCAGGTGTAGCTGGGCATGTACATATGCGGGACACAGGTGCAACAAGATGCGTACATACGTGGGACACAGGTGCAGGAGGGCGCGTACATACGCATTGTACAGGTCTTGAAAGATGTGTATAGTTCGTACAGGTAGCAGTTGTAGGGCCATACGACGATGACAAAGTTGCTGGGTTTTAGGTGTTTTCTATATATTTTTGTTTCTATTCTCAGTGGGCAGTTTTCCAGTTTGGGAGCCCCATGTAAGATTGGAAGTTATTTGAATGAAAAACTGATTTCAAGGGGCAAATTTTCTGTGTGTTGTGAAGTTTGGTTTCCATATTTTTGCTTCCGCTGTTTTATTTCCTGGAAGTATATTTTATTCTGTGTGCTGTAATTTGATTGCAAGCAAGGAAATACACATTGTAGTAAAGTATCTAGGTGCTGGGAATTGAGTTTTCAACATTATTCTCCTTATTTCTTCATGGGATGGCATTTTTCCATACATTCTAGTGATGATATCTGCATCGACACTTTTACCTTTGATTTGTTTCATTTGGTTTTCTTTTATATTGTACACCTTCCTTTGAACATTATATATATGATCATGCTTATTATTCACAACATATGTATCTTGTGCAAAATATCCATCATTCACAAAATTCATGTGATCAAATTGAGGTGCATCGTTACTTTATTTTCTAGCTTGTATGGTCAATGGACATACATCCTCTTCATGGGAAGCCTCACAAGATCTATACCAAGGCAATGTCTCATGTTCAACCACATTGTTTGGATTCAAAGGCATAGGAAGTCTTTGTTTTTGGTTTTGATTCTGAATTGGAGGACCTCTATTTCATTCCCATCCCACCATTCCTCCTATGTGGATAGCTATTTTGCTGAGTTCTTTTCAGTTGTACTAGTCTGTTTTGCATAGTTGTGTTATGTTGGGTAGAATTGGTTTCCATTTTTTGATGGCTTCAATTAATGTTGTTATGGGATGACAAGCAGGCTCAACTGTGTTAACTGCTCTAGATTGTGTTTCAATTCTTGTGTGTGATCTAGAAGAACTAGGCTGATTTGACTTCCTAGAAGCTGTCATGTTCTTCTCTATCTTAATGGTTGATTCTTGGGCACCTCTAAGGTTTTGAGGGTCATTTTCTTTAATTTGGAAGCTCGATTCTCCATCAAATGAGTCAAAGTAGTAAATGAGAATTGTTGCTTTAGGAAGTTTAATATCTTGGTGTAGCTTTTGGACAATTTGGTTAAACCTCTTATTAAACTCCTCTATAGTTTCATTTTCATTTTGTTTGGTTAAAGCAACCAACATGTATTTGATGTCTTTATGTTCCTCCCATTTCTCCATAAAAGCATTTTCTGATTGGTCCTTGTTTCTAATATTGTTATTAGGTAGGCTAGTGAAACTATCAAGGGCATCAACCTTGTTGATGATTGCAGCTATGTGAGACATTCTCCAGCTTACAAACCTGTGAGATGTGGATCATTGTAGCTATGTGAGTCTTTCTCCAGCTTACAAACCTGAGAGAAAGCCTCTAAGAAGGGTACGTGGTTCCTACCTGAGACAGAGCTGGAACGTAGAGATGACCTCCTCCATTCAGAGAGTTGAGAAGAACTCCAGATGATTATTCAGTGGGAAAGGTGATCTGTTGAGTTAGACGTGCCTGTGGCTGAGCACAAGGTGAATGTGTGAAATCCCAAAGAGCTGGGTGCATCGTCATGTGAACAGAAATGAAGATGATGTATTAGCCTCCTCTGAGCAGCAGAGTTGACGAGAAACTCCAGATGATTCTCCCGTGTGAGGCAGTGGGAAAGAAGATCTGTAGAGTGGACGTGCCTGTGGATGAGCACAAGTGAACATGTGAAGATTTGGTTCTTCTGTGTAATGCAGTGAGCCAGAGATATGGACATCCCTATGGATGTGCCCCTAATGGATGAGCACTAGTGGGTGTATCATATCCCTTGCTATATTGTTCAAGAGTGAGACCTGCATGTAACCCTAATTGTAATGTAAAGGGTACAGGTCGGCCCCACCTTAATATGATTAGTAATAAATGTAAAAGATAATTAATCTGGTTAATATTAATTATAATGTGACTTAGAGAGGTCGGCCCTGTTGTGCCAATAGACACTTTTGTTGATAGGACAAGTCTAATATAAGTAAAGGAAGATTCCCCATTGTGCAATCATATCCTTCACACAAGTTTGGAAATTTCAGCAAGTACATCCTCTTGGGAAAAGTGCGCACCTCTCTTGGGCACTAGTCTTCTAGGGTTTGAGCACCCTCTTGTGTGCTAAGTCTTATTGGTGGTGAAGGTCTTTCTCTTGAAGAATATAGCAAAGGATTTGGCTGGGTTTTCTTCCCTTGTTGAGAAGGGTTTTCCAGGATACTTCTTGTGTTCTTGTGCATGGTGTTTCTTCTTGTGATCTTGGTTGCTGCAACATTCTTGTTTATGATTAAGACAAATGCAAATTGAAATGAACTACATGTTTAACCTAGCTTATTGAAAAAATCAACAAACCTCAAGTGATAAGACAAACAACTTCATGAGATTGTCAAGGTGTGCAACATGATGTCTAACGATCAAACTCATGAAGGCTTTCCAATGGTCTCTAGTAGAAACAACATGTTCCCTTGGAAAGTAGGTAGTTTTTCTATAACCGTTTTAGGAACATCATTTGGATACCCATTTATGTTTGAAAAGTCTAGGGGTTTGTAAATCTCATCTAACCAGGGTGCAACCATGTTAACTGAAACTATATTTTCAAATAGACACCTGATGTCTTCAACTATGGGGTCAAGGTCTAGATTGTTTGAAGTTTTCTTCTTGTTTACCCTTCTTCTAAAGTATCTCTCAAGTTTTGGATTCGGGTGAACAAGGCCTTGTGAGGAAGTTTCAGTGGGATACCTCTCGGACACAATGTCTCTCAATGGAGTTGACAGATGAGCTATTTATGGTTTAGAGTTTTGGTTTATGCTCATCAAAGGTTATGAACCTGGGAATTCCAAACTTAGGGAAAAGGACTTTGTCCTCAATGACGCCAAAATGTTACAACAAAAACTAGCACCCTAGGTAGAAAAGTCCCAACCACCAAGGTGAAATCTTAAGTTGAACTTAGGAAGGTTGTTCACTGTCACCACAACAACTCTTCCTCTCACTTTAGTCCCCTCTTCTCTAGCACAAGAGGGGACCTTCCCTAAGGTAAGTTCAAGTGCAAGGTTTGAAGTCTGAAATGTAGTGTTTTGGAATTGAATTAAATATAGTTTGTGATCTGGTTTATGTGTTTTGAGGAAGGTAAATTTCAGGTTTACAAACCAACATGTAAATCTAGTGTAGGTGAGTATGTGTGAAAGTATCTAGACTTTGTTACAAATCTAATTTAGGTGATATTATTATTGGTTGTAATATTCGGATTTGCAGAAAGGTAATGTTTGAGCAAGTTTATGATGTGAAAATGTAAATTTATATGTTCAAATGCAATCTGGAATTAAATTTTTTTCATGTAAATAAAGTGTAGAAAATGCATAAATTTATAACAGAAATCAAATCATAAATCATAAATTTCATAATGCAAATAGTTTTAAAAGACTCTAGTTTTAATCTGAAAATGATGTGTCTAGACTCTATGCAATTCTGAAAATTGAAATTTCAGAATTAAATTAATCGCTGGAAATTGCAGAAAATTCAAAACATGAATTCAAATTCAAATTCCAGAATGCAGAAATTTAAAGTTTGTTTAGTTTATGATCCAAAATGAGGTTCTTAGACAAATATGCAATGCTGGAAAGTGAAATTTTTGAGACAAATAAAATATAGAAGTTACAGAAAATTTGAAACAAAATTTTACATATAATTTTCAGAACGCAAAAAGGTAGAAAAGGTGCTGAAAATTATGTTTTTGGATGGTGAGAAAGGTATATAGTGCCTATATGTTTCCCTGGGCTAATGGAGGCAATCAATTTTCATGAAAGAGGGAAAAATTTCATCAATTGCCTAGGATCAATGGGCTGCCTAAGTGCATGCTACAACAAGCCTGTTTGGCTGAAAATTAAAGCATGGAAAATATGTGAGTAAATAACTCCTATAGGATGTCAATTTCAGAGTTAATCCTAGGTGTGTTTGCCTAAATTTTCCTAGATCTAGTTACTACTAAGTTGTAAGAAACTAGAACAGAAGACATCTAAAACAAGCAACAAGTATCTAGAGAGGGGTTTTCACACCTAGATAGTCTCCAACATTGAAGTAGTGTTCTCACTTGAGTGGCCTTGGTTTAGCACCTTTCTTGCACATCAACAACTTCAATCTTCAACAATTATATCACACACAAGCCTCACATAACATGAAAAATAATTGCTCTCTGAAATTTACACACAAGAAAATATTATTACTCCTAAATGTGCTCTCTTTCAAGAATTATTACTTGTGAGGGGAGCCTCTAATTTATAGAGTTCTAGGCTCAACCACCTCACAATAAAATATTTCAGTGATCAAAGTTGACATGTCAAACTAAAATAAAATAATAATACATGAATATGAATTGGTCTGCAACAATGCTTTATCTCTCCACATGAGAGCTCCAAGAGAGAGGGCGTACCCCAGAGGCCTCTTTTCCAAGAAATATTATAAAATAATCTTCCTATGGGGAGCGTCCTAGAAGAATGAGTCAAGGTGGTTGTAACCTCCCTCAACAAATAATAAAATAAGCTTGAGGAAGAGTGTGCCCTAGAGAAGTGTGCAACAACTCTTCCAAAGTGGACATACCATCAAATATGTGCAATAAATGCTCCACCAACACCTCAAAGGTAGGTCAAACTAGTTCATAGTCACTTTAAACTTCAACAAGGTGAATATAGGTGTGAATAGGACTCATTCAAAGGTGCATGTGAAGATTTTTTAGGAACTAAAGGCTGTCCAACAGGTCTGTCTTATGACCTTTTGTTGGGCTCTATGTTTAAGGTTCTCAAACTGTTCTTGCTGCTGTTTTAGGACAGAAAACAGGTCTGACTGTTCACCCCCTCAAGTCTGCCTTTAAACTGATGATTGCATGATGTTTTAAGGTGCCCTTGCAAGTGTTTTAGTGACCAATGTTAGCACTTGCATAAACCTTAAAACAAACAATACCCTCTAGGATCTTAACAACACCTAATGCTGAAAATTACTAGGTACACATGACAAATGTACTCATGGATTTTTGGTCAACATGACCCTGGATAAAACCCCCTTGGGAAAAACCATTTTAGAGAGATGTATATATATATGGAGTTCTTCAAGCAGTAAATACAACAAGGAATACAATACAAAGGAACCTGTAACACTTTGCAAGCTCCTCTCAATCTTAGCAAATGGTTCCTTGAGAAATGCACCCCTAGAAGAGTGCGCCTCCTCCTTCCTTGTCCTAGCTTGAAGATGCTTGCACCCTTGAGATTTCTTTGGCTGATTGAAGATTCCTTGCACACCTTTTGCCCTTGGTGTGCGCCCTCAACAATTCTCTAACCAAATCCAAGTGCGCCCCTCACAACATTTGCTTGCTAGCTTGTGCCCCTACTTCAAGGATGCGCCCTCCAAGTAGCAATCACACACACTCCATGAAAGAAGATCCAAACCAGCTTGCGCCCTCCATGCACAAGTGCGCCCTAACTTCCTCCTTCAAACCTTGTCTTCTCACTTCTCTTCTCCTCACCCAACTCTCTCAAGTGATCAGTGAACAATGAATCCCTCATTTGCCCTATGCGCCTTCTTTAGCCATCCTTAGGCCAAACCTAGAGATCAATGGCTAAGATCAGTCATAGCCAACTCTAATCAATGGGTGAGATCTCATTTCAAGTATCTCACTTAGAAACCCACTTTTGGTTAAGTTTCTTTAATTTGCTTTATGTCTCTCAATTCACCCACAAAGTGAATTAATTGTCACTTTATGACTTAAGTGACATATTTCACTTTTGACTTAAATCTCCTAAGTCAAAGTGAATTTAGACATAAAATAATAGGCACAAGGGTCAAACATTTCCCTCTTGTGTTTAGAGACTCACAAACACAAGGGGACCACTTCCCAAGGTATACAAAACTCAACAATGTGGACCCTCTAGTGGAGCACACCACCTACTAGCCTAGGAACATGTGCCAATAAGGTGTCAAGGTGTGTGGATAAGGGCAAGGGTGAGTGGATGTGATAAATGACTAGGGCACATGCATAACTAACCTCTCAAACCACGTGCAAAGCTTAATGACCTCCTCAACATGTGTGCCAAGAGATTAGGATGAGAACGTGGTCAAATAGGGTGGCATGGGTGGACATGCAAGGGTCAAGAAGATGCTCGACGAATTGATAAAGGGGTAGAAAATAACTTTCTTATATCGTGTTGCCTCAACATGTGTGCCGTAGGGGGAGTGCTACCCTCATGTGTTGTACCACATGAAACATTAAGTTGCATTCCCTAGTGATTGATCTTTTTTCTTTCTATCTTTTTTTCTGAAATGAAACTTTGGGAATGAGGGTCGAATGAAGGTTTATAACATATGAATATTAATACGCAAATAATGTAGCTCTCAAGCTAAGGTTTGGGTTTAATTAATCAACCATAAAAATATCCCGAACCACTATGTTGTGTTCACACATAGAAATGGTGAAATGATGAAATATGACAAATGAATGGCTAGTTATGAAGGGAAACATGGATGAAATGACTCATGCACCCTCTAGGATAGGAATATGATGAAATATTGGTGTAATGTGGATTATACCAAGGTACAAAGTGAAGATGTGATGAAATAAAAAACCTAGGTACAATGATGGAAAAGTGATGAAATGGGAGTGTGGAAAGGTGCAACACTAGGAAAACACCCCACTTAGAGGAAACAAACAAATGAGAATGAGACATGAACCCACCATGCAACAACCGAGTGAAAGTAGTGAGTAGAACATCATGAGCAAGGGGAAATAACAAGGTGATCTCTCCAACAATGATCTAGCATGAGAAAAGTGCCTCCATCAAGTGGAATTATATATGATATATGTAGATTTTTGAGGAACTAGAAGGCTTCCCAACAGGTCTGTCTTTGACTTCTTGTTGGGCTCTAAGTTTAGTTTATCAAAGCTGTCCTTGCTGCTGTTTTAGGACAGCAAACAGGTCTGAAATTTCTGCCAAGAATTCTTCCTTCTAACTGATGGTTATATGCTCTTTTTGTTGATTATTGCAGCTTCATGAGACATTCTCCAGATCGTACTCCTATGGACCGAGTTGAGTTGATATGAGAGAACACTTATGTGATAGGTGAGTTGTACTCCTCTGGACTGAGTTGAGATGACTTGTGTTGGTCTCTTGTCGTGCTCCTCTGGACTGAGTTGAGATGACTTGAGATGGTCTCCTGTTGTACTCCTATGGACTTAGTTGAGTTGATTTGAGATGGATCTCCAGTTCGCACTCCTATGGATTTAGTTGAGTTGATCTGTTTGAGAGTGACGTCCCTGGTGGTTGAGCACATGTGGACTTGTCCCTAGTGGCAGAGCACTAGAGGATGTGTGTGAGACCGCTTGCTATATTGTCAAAGAGTGAGACTATTGTAAAGCCCTAATTTGTATTGTGAAGGGTACAAGTCGACCCTATTATGTAAAGACAATTAATATTATGTAAAAGATTAATTGTATTATTAAGTTGTACAAGTTGGCCCTATTGTGCCAATAGACATGTCTATTCATTGAGTTAGGTCATGTATATATTAGAGAGATACATCCCCATTGTGGATTATATCTCATTCATACAACACATTACTTGGAGAGCTGTAATTTGGTGCGCACTTCTCATGTGCTATCTTTCTTGGTCATAGAGCACCCTATTGTGTGTGCTAGGGTTTTGTCTTGAGGGCCACCTTTGTTGGCACCCATAATTTTGATGGAGAGGGTTTCTTCTCTTGGCAATATAACAAAGGGTTGCTGGGTTTCTCCCTTGTTTGAGAAGGGTTTTCCCAGGATAACTTCTTGTGTATTGTGCATGGCTATTCTTCTTGTGATCTTGGTTTACTGCAACTATTGTATTGGTGCATTGTTTATGGTTCAAGTTCATGCTAAATTGAAAAGAAACTACATGCATTTGGGCTAGCATAAAAAATTCAACACTTTTAAGGTGCCCTTGCAAGTGTTTTCGTAACTGATGTTAGCACATGAAAATACCTTAAAACATATAGCACTCCTCTAGGATCTTAACAAACTCCTAATGTTGATATAAAACTAAGCAATCATGAAAAATGAACAAGTGTAATTTTTGGTCAACACGACCCTGGACAAACCCGCATGAAAAATGAACAAGTGTAATTTTTGGTCAACATGACCCTGGACAAACCCCCCCGGGAAAACTAGTTTGAGATAAATGTATATATATGAAGTGTCTCAAGCATGGAATACAACACAGAAGTAAATACAATGGAGCTTGTACACATAGCAAGCTCCTCTCAAGCTTTGCTAGCAAGTTCCTTGAGAAATGCACCCAAGAAGTGCGCCCTCCTCTTTGTCATCCAAGCAAGATGAGCTAGTGCGCACTTGACCTTCTCTTGGCTATTTGAAAAATACTTTCTTGCAAATCTCCCTTTGTATGCTGCCTCAAACCTCCACCAATCAAATATGCTCTAGCTTCACTCCAACACATGCTTGCAAGCCTACGCCCTCTCTCCACAAGTGCGCCCTCCACCACGCAATAGCACTAATACAAAAATCTTGAAGCCTCAAGCCTCCTTGCACCCTCCATGAATGATTGCGCCCAGGCTTTCTCCTCCAAACCCTCTCTCACACTTTTCTTCTTCACTCTACAACTCAAGTGAACAATTGAATGCCTCTCTCAACCCTTGCGCCCCTCTTTAGCCAAACCTAGAGATCAATGGCTAAGATCATCTCTAGCCATCTCTAATCAATGGGTGAGATCTTCTCACAAGTATCTCACTTAGAAACCCACTTTGGTTAAGTTTCCTAAGCTTTATGTCCCTTAATTCACCCACAAAGTGAATTAATAGTCACTTTTTGCCTTAAGTGACAAATTTCACTTTTGACTTAAAACTTCTAAGTCAAAGTGAAATTAGACATAAAGTAAAGTACAAGGGTCAAACCATTTCCCTCGTGTGGTTAGAGAGACACAACCACAAGGGGACCACTTTTGAAGGTACCCAAAACTCAACACTCCCTCTTATCGAGGAAAGTGTCACTCACCCCTCCAATCTCGTCCCTGTAGTTGACACCATTGCCTGCTGGCAAATACTCGGTGAGTATGGCTGGTACCCTGATCATCAAAAGTAGCATCTCACCAAAGATCTCTACCTTGGCATCTCATCAAGGATCTCTACCTCTTGGCATCTCACCAAGAGTCTCTGGTTCATGGCATCGCACCAAGAGTCTCTCTCTTAGCATCTCACCAAAGATCCTCCCCTTGGGTCTCTCACCAAAGGTCTTCCTCTTGAAGAGGAATCTGAAATTGGTCTGCTCGTCTCCATAACCAAGTGAGACTCAAACCTCTCTAGCGCCCTGCTCACACTCATCAATCTCTAATGCTCTGAAGCCCCTAAACCAACTCTCTATCTACTCGGAAACTCCGAAACTGAAGCTGTCCCGGGTGGACCAGTCACCCCTGAAAATGGTGTACTCGACAACTGAATTTGCGTCCCATGAGATACAACACTCTCAATCTGTAGGACCTCCTCAACTCTGTCTATGCACCAACCGCTGGATGGTGTCTCAACTGTCAAACAACAACCCATGAAGGCACACTCCCTCTCAAACTGAGCAATGAATTCCTGCTCCTCTATTGTCGCTGCTGCACCATACTGCTGCTTCTTCTTCTTCTTGGGACACTGTCCAACATAATGCCCCATCTCTCCACAAGCAAAGCATCTCACTTTGCTCATGTCTCTCTCTTGCCCACTACCAGTCTCCTGTGGCCTGGCCCCTATCTTGGGACCTTGTCTAGCACCCTTGCCATGCTTCTTCTTGCCCTTTGTCCAAAGAGAAAGATCCTCCTCACCCTCTACAATATGCTGCTGGCCTGAAGATCCAGAGCTGCATCTCAGCCCCTCCTATACGAAGTCATCCCGGAGTCTCTCCCAACTGGGCATAGCCTTCCTGGCCACAATGCCTCGCACAAAAGATCCCCAAGGTTTGGAGAAGCTGTTTAAGGTTGTCCTCACCAAAACCATGGGATCCACAATCTCACCAACTGCTGCCAACTCATCTCGAGTCTGAGTAAATCTTCCGAGGTATGAGGTTACCGACGCTGACTTGAGCATCTTAATGCTCATGAGCTTCTCCTGCAGAACCATCTTCCGGTTCTGATTAGGACTCTGGTAGAGTTTGCACAATGAGTCCCACATCTCAAAGGCAAACTCCTTCCCAATCAAATGGTGTATGGCATGGTCTCTCACCGCATCACTGATAGTTCTCTTTGCCTCTGTGTTCCTCTTCTTGAACTCTGCTACCAACAAGGGAGTAGTGACATGAGGAAGAACCATTGGACCCTGTTGCCATCCTTATACACACTTGCAAACGTGAGCTAAGTCCGGCTCACTTAGTGTGTCCTTGGAGGCACAATGCCTAGGTTCACAGCCCACGCTGTCACTTTGACCGGAACCTCTTCCGTCTAGGCTCACTCCTAGGGAAGC
>ML810929.1:304240-316954 GCA_009831015.1 Picea engelmannii
GGATGAGGACATGGAGTATGGTAGGACGGATGTTACAGATGATGACCATGTGGTCAGCTTGTAGGGTGTATGGTCATAGCAGGAAGCGACTCATGATACATGGGATTGGCTCATGAGGATTACTTCTGATTGGAAGTCCCAACTTTTGGTGGAATATTCCAAGGATTGCTTCGCTTGTGAGTTGATGGATGGATGCATCCAGGATGACCAGTACAGGGTAGTGGATAACATCATCTACTACATAGACACCATATACCTCGTCTCAGAGTCTACACTTATGATCGAGATCTTGAGGACGATACGTGAGACACCTATGGATGGACACTGCATGACCTGTCAACAGATCTGAGAGAGATTCTCCTAGGAAGGGTCTTGAGTATGATGTGACGAGACATATGAAGGAGTGCATGACTTGTTAGCTACACGAGTTAGAGTATGATTATTCAACTAGATTATTGCAACCCGCTCTCGTTTCAGGACAAAGTTGGGATGATGTGTTAGCACCTCTCTGCACAGGCATTGAAAAGATTAGCGTAGCACTGTAAGAGTCGGTTGATGAAGGGCCTAGTGCACTTCTAGAGTGGATGAGAGTTCCATGGACTCTCATGTTTGATCCCCTTTATTTTTGGGAGGATTCGGGAGCAAATGATGGGGTATCTACTTGGTGGAAGAATGGATTTCCTTTACCGAGGATCAGTTATATGGGTGGGTTACTAGACTTCGGCCTCACTATGCAGGATACGATTTTTTGTAGTAGGGATGGAGCTTCTATAGTTGGCAGTTTGGGACTCCAAGGGCGGATGTTGTAGCTAAGGTATAAGGAGCAGATATATATGATCAAAGTAGTGCAGCGTCAACATGGTGGATTCTTTTGGAAGGCAGTAGGGGGCCTTAGTACTATAGGAGTTGACAGGCTATCGATTGGGGTAGGAGGGAGAGCCAACAACCACTTTGAGGAGCCTATTCATATGGAGCAGTGGATTAGTTTCCTAGGTAGTTGACCTTATGAGGGATGGATATAGTGTTTACTTGCTCTGTTGCTTTAAAGTCTTCTGAAGACTCCTCTTGTTGGTACTATGCAGGGCAGTAGTGGATGTAGTAGGTACTCTGCAGTTCTCAGATTGATTTGGGATCTCGGGATCACGGTGACTGGCAGTTCAGTGGTTGCCAGAGGTGAGGGGACTATTATTGATTTTCAGGCACCAAGGATTGAGATCTTGGTAGAGCGATTCTTTGAGGAGTTGATTGAGATTTTTCTATACATGATTATTCTACCTTCCAGCAGTACCCTTGAAACCTTTTGTGTTAGCACCTTGGGGGACCGTGTTTCGAGGAGAGGGCGCTTCACACTTTCTAGATTTGCGTGGGACCTTGGGATTATTCTCAGTTTAGGATTGATTCAGCCTATTTCTCGTAGGGATATGGAAGTATTGCTTGAAGACTAGAAATCCTTGGGAAGGAAAGACTGTCATGTCCCCATTTTTGGATTTCCCTGTTCTGTAGTCAGAGGTAGCTTTACGAGGAGTAAACGAGGGTTAACAGTGAACCCATGCGTTTCAGAGGAGTTATACGAGGTCCATGCTAGTCCATTCGCCATACTTCATCATCAGGATCATTTATCCACAACTCGCTCGTGGTTTCGTGGCATTCCGACGATTTTCGTCATTTTGAGTTAGTATTGAGCATATTTTAATTAAAAACATAGAAGGTACTATTTGGAGCATATTATCTGAGGGAAGGCCTTCGTGTAATAGCTCGTTGGAACCGGAACAAAAAGTTCTCGGATGGGATGATAAAAATGGGGCTTTCAATGCCTAGAAATGTCTTAAAAGTGAATTAACCCCTTTCCGGCATAAAAAAGGAAATAAAAGGTTCATAAAGTAATTTTAAGTGAATAATAAAAAGGGCGGTTCTAGAAGTAGTTAAGAAAATGTACTAAAGGAGAATAGACCTCACCTTCATAATCATATTTATGATTTGATCTCTCTTTCATAGTGCTCTTGGAGCCAAGCTTTTCGTTGGGTTTTGGCAAAACCCTTCCGTTGTGGTTTAGTTTTGGTGGTGAGAGATCCACCCTAGCTAGACATCGTTGGTTTCGGTGGTGAGCGTGGTGACTAAGAACTAAGAATTCCCTGTTTTCCTGCCTAAAGAAGGGAAACAGGTCCATGGCTCGCTTTGAAGGGGAATATCTGATGGCAACTTAACATGAATATCCACCCTAGCCAACCTTGTAAGGAGAGATCATCCAGATCTCTCATTCGAGCTTTAATGTCGTGAATGCACTACTAGTTGGAAGGAAGATCTGAAGGTTTTCTTCTTGAGTTTGCAAAGATATTTGTGGTAAAGGAAATGAGCTTCAATTGAGAGACGCCTTGTGTCGAGAGGCCAAAATTGTGGCCATTTGTTTACTCATAGAGAAGAAGAAGTTTTATTTAGTGAGAAATCGACAAACAGCTACCAGTAGTGTCCAGGACGCAATTGCAGGAGTAAGAGCCAATGCAAAGGGATCGACTTGCTAGAGGCATCCTCAAAACTGTTCATTGAAGTTTTTGTTTCTTCTAATAGTCAACAAATGAAGTGTTGGTGTAACTTGGAGCTTGTGTAAGGGTTTGGGATCTGAGCATTTATTGCAAGAGGCGTCATTGAGCTCACCAACAAAGGTTCGAACCACCCCCTTCCCTTCCATAACTTGAGTTGAGATGAACAACAAATGTTAGAACGCACTCAGACTTGCCTCTAAGGAGATATCGCCAGCTTGGGAGGACGCATTTAAAGGTTAGAATATATATCAGCTTGCTACAGCCTGGAGGAGCTTAGTTGCTCAACAATTTGAGTTAAATAGAGGTCAGATCTGATAAATTTTTGTACAGTCTGAGTAGATGTTGTTTAATGGTGCTTAAACATATGAGAAATCTCTTTAAAAATAATATATACCAAGCACAATGTGTTATTCCTATATTCGTGTTGTTCTATTGTAAACCCATGTTTAAATATTCAAACAAATCAAAGACATCAGTAGATCTGAAGCAAACAATTGTACTCTTAAATCCTGGACCAACAATGAAAATATGTGATCTACTTTCATAATAGGCAGTGTAGCATAATCCATACTCAGTTAAGTTTTAGATCTGTGGAAGAACATTAGATTGGGGAAGCCAGTACCGCGCTGTCATGTCCCCATTTTTGGATTCTCTTATTATGCGGTGAGAGTCACTTCAGGAGGCTTGAGTCAGCCAAATCAGAGGGGTGAGACTGTGTCTCCAGTGAGTTCAGAGGGTTTGGATGAGTTTTATGGGGCCCAACTTAGTTTATTTACCATTATTCATCATCAGGATCATTTACTTACAACTTGTTCTTGGTTTTGTTGCATTCCGACAATTTTCATAAAACGAGGTTATTAATGGGCATATTTTAATTAATTACACTAAAGGTACTATTTGGAGTTTGTTTCTTGGAGAAATACCTTAGTGTAATAGCTCGTTGGAACTGAGGAGAAAATATCTACAAGATGGGATGATGAAAAGTGACTTTCAGTGGCTGGAGAAATCATAAAGGAGAAATAATCACTTTTTGGAGTAAGAAGGTTCATTAAATTAATAAAGTGATTTTATGAGAAAATATTAAAGATGAATTAAAAGTCAATTGAAGGGAAAAAGGTGAAAAGGGGTATAAAAGAGAGATAAGGGCTCATATTCTCTCATTATTGTAGATTGTGAATTGGAAATTAGAACCTAGAGAGGAGTCAGGCGACTTCCTTCTTGTTTTGTGGAGTTCTGGATGAAACCACAACCATTGACGGAGTTCAGTGTTGAAAGACACACCCTAGTTTGTTGGTGGGACCATTCAGGTTCTTCACTGAGCTACATTGCAGTCTACAGCAACAAAGATAGATTCGACTCAAGCTAGTGCGCATTGATCAGTTGCAGCGTGGGTTTTCTTGGAGGATTTAGCAGCAGAAGAGGGTCGCTAGGTCCAACTAGTCAGAGTGAGCCAGATTCCCTCAAACCCATTTGAGAGGAGAACAAGGGCGCTTCATTTGAGACAGTTATCATCAGTTTTTGATGGGTAAAATTCCCAGGGTGCACCAGTGCAACAATTTCCAATGCGTGAGGGTTCTGACAACTATCCAAGGTTTCGATAGTATATTAGATAGACGATAGCTTTACCTTTGAGGCAAGGAGAGTGTGCTAGAGAACAGAGTGACCCTTCAGAGACAGATTTCAACCCATTCTGATGAGTATTGCCACCAAAGCGAACTTTCTAGCCATTTTTGGCAGTTGTGCAACGTATTTTTGAGTGCATCCAGCTCATTCTTCCGCGCATGCAATGGATTGACCCAACAGATCTCAGATCCATCCATCCACATTCATTATCGGTATTTATCACTATTTTGCTTTATATTCCAGCAAGATCTCCATATATAAAGATCTAGCTGATGAGTTTTGCTTGAGTTTCCAACATTTTATCTTATATTGTCCATCATTTTGCTTAATAAAATCTCTGAGATGGTTATGGTTCCACATATATTTGCATGTATTGTATTAAACATTTAAACACAACAAACGCATCTAGAAACCTTTGAAACTCAATTAGAAACCCCCAACGTATTGTTGAATTTTCACTATGCTAGGCTCAAGCATGAGGTTTATTTTATTTTTAGCATTTACTTGAAACATAAACAAATGCAGCTACACCATTAACAATTGCTGCAATAACCAAGATCACAAGAAGAAATGCCATGCACAAGAACACAAGAAATATCCTGGGAAACCCTTCTCAACAAGGGAAGAAAACCCAACAATCCTTTGCTATATTCTCAAGAGAAAGACCTCCCACACCATAGACCTAGCACACAAAAGGGTGCTCTCCAAAACCAAGAAACTAGCGCCCAAGAGAGGTGCGCACTTCAGCCCTAGAAGATGTACTTGCTGAAATTTCCAAAATCACATGTGTGTTGTGTTTCCTCAATGGGGAAATTACCTTTATTTATACTAGACTGGACAGACCAAAAATGGTGTCTATTGGCACAACAGGGCCGACCTCTATAACTCAGAATATAATTAATAATTACAATATTAATTATCTTTTACATTAATTATCTTTCACTTTATGGTGGGGTCGACCTGTACCCTTTACATCACAATTATAGGTAAATCTAACTCTTAGACAATATAGCAAGGGATCTCACACACCCACTAGTGCTCAGCCACTAGGGGCACGTCCACCTGTGCTCAGCCATAGGGACGTCCAACTCAACAGATCTCTATCTCACTGAGTCTCATAGGAGAATCATCTGGACACACACTCACTAGTGCTCAACCACTAGGGTCATGTCCACCTGTGCCCAGCCACAGGGATGTCCTACTCAACATATCTCTATCTCACTGAGTCTCATAGGAGAATCATCTTGAGTACCACATTGTCTCAACTCTCTACACAACGGAGAACAATACACCCATAACATGGGCACCTTCACCCCTCACAGGGGTACACATCGTTTCATCTCAAACGACACACCCATCTCATGGGCATCCTCCCCACACAGGGGCACACAACGTTCCATCTCAGCCTGAGAGAGGAACGACACACCCATCTCATGGGCACACCCAACTCATGGGCTCTTTCACAGGCCGACTCACTCAGTCTGTGTCTTAGAGGATGTCTCACGCAGCTGTAATCATCAACACTCCCTCTCAGCTAGGGATGCATTCTCCACTAGGCCAAGTCTCTCACGGAAGTACTCGTACTTCGTCTTGGCAAGCGGTTTGGTGAAGATATCTATAATCTGCTCATGTGTAGGAAGGTACTGCACGTGTATTGCTTTGCTCTGCACCATGTCTCTGATATAATGATATTTTATCTCAATGTGTTTCGATCTATCGTGAGACACATGGTTCTCAGAGAGATTCACACAACTCTGGTTATCACAATGAATACTGGTAGGATCCATCTCATGATCAAATAAATCTGTCAGGAGCTTGCGAAGCCACACTGCTTCGCGACCTTCCACACTCAATGCTATATACTCTACTTTTGCGGTACTCAAGGCCACAGAGCTCTGTTTCCTGCTGCACTAGGAAACCATGTCAGACCCCAAGGTAAAACAACAACCGGATGTGCTCTTCCGATCCACTACACTCCCTGTCCAATCTGCATCGGCATATCCCTGCAAACTCAAGTCTACACCGGAGGCATGTCTCAGGCCATATCCAACTGTGCCTCGTAGATATCTCAATACATGCTTCGCCGCTATCCAGTGAGTTTGTCTCGGCTGACTCATGAATTGACTAAGTACATTCACTACATAGCATATATTAGGTCTAGTGTTTAACTGGATACATCGGTGATCCAATCACTTGTCGGTTCAAATGTGGATCAATCTCGCCTGAATCAGTAGAAGCATCATTCATTTTCTTCAAATCCATCACCATTGGTGTAGGCATGGATTTGCACTTTGTCATACCGAACTTTTTCAATATCTCTATTGTATATTTTTCTTGACTCAGGAAAATCTAATCAGTCCTCTGCCATACTTCTAGTTCCAAGAAGTAGTGCATCATACCTAGATCCTTCATCTCTAATTTAGAAGTCAATGCTTCCTTGCATTCAACAATAAGTCTTTCTGAACCGGTGAGGAATAAGTCATCCACATATAAGACCAAGATTAAGCACTTGTTACCAACAATATGATAATATAGGTTTGGATCAACAACACTCTTGCTGAAGCCCAAACTCATCAAGAATCCATCCATTTTCTCATACCAAGCACAAGGTGCTTGCTTTAGTCCATACAGGGCTTTCTTCAACCTGCACACATGAGATTTCTCGTTGTGTATCACGAATCCTTCTGGCTGCTCGATATAAACTTCTTCCTCAATCTCACCATTGAGAAACGTTGTCTTTACATCCATCTGATGTAGTTTCCAACCCATGGATGCAGTTAGTGCAATGATAATACGGATGAAAGTGTATCAGGCTACTGGAGCAAATGTATCATCATAGTCAACTCTGTCTACTTGTGAGAATCCTCTAGCTACAAATCTCGCTTTGTATTTCTCGATACTTCCATCGGTGCATGCTTGATCTTATAGATCCACTTGGAAGTCACTACAGACTTTCCTTCTGGTCTCGGAACAATATCCCTCACATCATTCTTCAAGATGGACTTATATTCTTCTGTCATGGCATCTTTACATACCTGCTCACCTGTCGCTTCTCCACGACAAGAAGGCTCAGAATCAATGATGTGGCTCATGGCTGAAAAGTAGCTCGAAAATCTCTCTGGTCTCTTGCTCTCTCGAGATGTGCCTTGAGGGGATGCATGTCCCTTTGCCTCCTGCAAAGTTTGTCAAGCCCAGGAAGGTCTTTTATGGCCTACTGGAATGTCTATGGGAATATTAACTGGAGCAACTGGATCAACTGTATCAATGGCTATCTCCCTCTGAACTGCTGAAGGGGAAGAAGGTACTGTCTCACTGTCAATCTCCATCTGAGATTCTCCAAATCTTTGAAAGGCTATCTCTTCTTCAAGGGTAACATCTCTACTTACCTCAATCTGTCTTTGACCAGGGATGTAGATCCGATATGCTTTCAAAGATTCTCTGTATCCCACAAATGTACCCTTTCTCCCTGAAGGGTCTAGCTTGGATCTCTTCTCTTTGGGTACATGAAAATATACTGGGCACCCAAATATCCTGAAGTGTCCAGTCTCAGGCTTCACTCCGGTGAAGGATTCTTTGGGAGTTATGTTCTTCAAAATCTGGTGAGAACTCCTGTTCTGAACATATACTGTTGTCATGCATTCTTCTGCCCACAAAATCATAGGTAGACTCTGATCATGCATCATTGCTTTGGTTGCCTCAATGATGGTTCTGTTCTTCCTCCTTCTCAAATAGTTTTGACTCCCTCTGAAGTCTAAAGGATAAACATCTTCCTTTGTTGTTAACCTGCCTAGAACAAGAAAACAAACGAAAGGAAACAAAGCAAGAATATCTCCTAGAGGAGAATAATGAGTACATCTCTAGAATCAAAACAATTTAAGGATTGTTGTCATAGCTACAACATCTACTTGTAATGTAGCAAACTTAGAAATGTAGGTTAGAGGCATGATAATTAAAACAATCAAACCTGGAGTCTTCACTTCTAATGTGTTGTTCCTCTGAATGCACTGAGATCCCTCTGGATCCATGATTGCAGCAAAGGTTCCTTCCTCCTGCAAGTACCCTCATGACAATGATACAAATAATACATACAGGTGCATACTTGAGAGTGTTGACATCTTCATGAAGAAGATAGCAACGATGTCACCTTTTGTCATCTTGATAATTTGAAGCTTAGCCCTTCAATGTAAGAGCTTTGAGGGTGTTGTCACTCTCAAACATATTCTTCAATGCCTCATACATTTCATAAGCTGTCTTCAAGTTGGCAATACGAGGCAGGAGATGATCTCTTATTGAGTAGATGATTATCTTCCTTGCCTTGACGTCATCGTCCTTCCTTTCTTCCTTCTCTTCATCGGTAGGTGTCTCTGGCAAAGCCTTTTGTATTGTTCGCAGTAGATCTTCCTCTTCAAGGGTGACTTGAAGTCTTGACTTCTAGGAACTGAAGTTGCTTGATCCATCAAGCCTATCTTCCACAAAGGTTCTGTTCATCATATTTTCAGATTCTTCACAAACCCTTGCCAACTGGGCTAGAAAACCTAATGGCTAGGCTAGGCTAGAAGACTTAGGTTTTGTTGGGCTTATGACTGCCAACAATAAGCCTTGAAAGTTAGAAGAACATTGGTAAGCTTGAAAGTTTCTTCAATGAGTTGCAGAAACCCTAAAACCAAAAATCTGCAGAAAACTGCAGAACTCTAGAAACCCTAGGGCCAAAAATCCAAAATTCTCGGAATTTCATTTTGGGAGTCTCTAGAGGTGCGCTGAAGGAGGTCGTACACTTCTGTCGAATTTTCAACCCCAACGTCCAGGTGTAAAGTGCTGAAACACCCAAAATGAGAGGGTCGTATGGATTTTCTGAAAACCCTAGGAGGTCATACAGTTATGCAGAAAGAGGAGGACGACTTGCTTGAAGCTTGTGCAATGGGTTCTGTTGCTGTCCTTATACACACTTGCAAACGTGGACTAAGTCCAATCCACTTAGTGTGTCCTTGGAGGCACAATGCCTAAGTTCAAGCCCACTGTCACCTCGACTTGAACTTCTTCCATCTAGGCTTACTCCTAGGGAAGCCAAGGGGGGTAGACCCTAGTTACTATGTGAGTTAAAAGATTAAGGTGTTCTAGGAGTTGATTTTAATTGATTAAAAGTTTGGGGATCTAGCCTATATGAAAAGCAACAATGCAAAGTGCAAGATTTCAAATGCAAAGGCAAGCCCTTTTCCTAAGACAACTAAGACTAGTGCCTAAGGTTGGGCAAAGGGGTCAACTAAGTTAAGGAGAGTTTAGAATCTACAAAATATTACAATTAAATACAAAAGAATTGCTTTGCAAGATTTATAATTAGAACTAGGTACAAATGAATGAGATAAACAACTATCTACAAAGTAAGAATATCTAAAGATACAACAAAGATACAAGATACAACTATGGACAAAGCAAGATTACAAACACTAACTTGCAACTAACTTGAAATACTTGAATGTGCAGGGAAAAAGAAAATTGCTCAAAGGGAAAGATCACCAACCAACAAACCCAAACATAGAGTGCCTCCACAAGATGCGCAACTCGAAGGGGCTGTTTTAATGGCATACACAACAACAAACCCAAGCAATGAAGTTGCCTCCAAAGGATGCGCAATTTCAAGGGGGTTGATCCAATAAACCAAAACACAACTTAAAACTGATAGGAAAGAGCTCAAAAGAAGCCTCCAAGGGCGAGTGTGCAACTCTAAGGTTCACTTAGTTAACCTCCACACAATGCTTAAATGAAATTACATGTAAAGTAAATGGAATTGAAATGTGCTTGCAAGATCATAGCATAAACCATAAAAGATAGATAAATGAAAATTGCCCAAGGTTGTAGTGGATTAAATTAGGATTGATTGAGTTATTAGATGAAAGTGTGAATCCTAAACTAAGTGACTTCCCAAGAACTCTCCCCGCTTTGTTAAATTTGTAGCAGCTGCAAGAGCCATTCTCCGGGAGGATGGCAAAGACCCTAGCTGAGATCTAGGGCCCCCAGTGCACTCCTGGGGTACTTGGTTTGGGACCAAACAGTCAGTGCCATGGCAAAAGACCCTTGTTAGGGCCCCCAGTATATGACTGGGGTTCTTGGTCTGGGACCAAGCAACAAAAGACCCTTGAGAGGGCCCCCAGTACATGACTGGGGTTCTTGGTCTTGGACCAAGCAGTAAAGACCCCTGAGAGGGCCCCCAGTACATGACTGGGGTTCTTGGTCTGGGACCAAGCAGTAAAGACCCCTAAGAGGGCCCCCAGTAGATGACTGGGTTCTTGGTCTGGGACCAAGCAGTAAAGACCCCTGAGAGGGCCCCCAGTACATGACTAGGGTTTTTGGTCTCGGACCAAGCAGTTAAAGCCCCTAGATATGTCTAGGGCCCTTGGACATGGTCCAGGGTACTCATGCCTAGGGCATGGGTTGATCCTTGGTCTTGTACCTTGGTGGATAAGACCTCAGAGATATTCTGGGGCAACCTGATCCTTGATCAAGTATCTTGTTGGTGTATGACCCTCCCTGAAGGGGGACATGCCCACCTGAGGGATGTATCCCATATGCAATGATGATAAAATTATAAGGTCACTTTGAGAATGAATGGACAAGTATTGCCACCAAGCAACCCCACCTAAAACCCCTTCACCTTTGCTTGTGTTTATTTGGGTTTTGTTTATTTGGCTTTAGGGGTTATTAATTAAATGTTTAATTTATAACATATTTAATTAATATTTATATTAATTGAATATGTTAATTTTAATTATCATTTTATTATTATACCCCTAGCTTAACCCTTAGCCTAAACTATAAAAAGAGATCTACCCCTCCTCATTCTTACACACTCACTTATCTGGAAGATTGATCTGAGTTTCTCTATGTGTGGTGCAACTTCCCTTGATGACTGTTGCTGCGGCCTCCCTTGTGACAACTTGCTGCGGCCCTCCTCTGCAAACAATGGCTGAGGTTCCTGTGGTGATTCGGCCCTACTAATCTTCTGTTTCAGCTTAGGTTTTGGCCCCCAGAATTATTGCCGTCCACTTCTGTTTTGAGGATGCTCCTGTTGAGATTTGTACCTTGGGAGGTGTTCCCCATGTGCTTTTGACCTCCTTAGCACATGAGGGAAGGACATGACACTTTGTACCTTGTACTTTTGTCTATTTTCACTTTGACTTTGGTTAAAGTGAAATTTGGTCACTTATGGCATAAAGTGATTATTAATTCACAAAGAGGTGAATTTGGAGACATAAGTGGACTTAGGAAACTTAACCCAAAGTGGGTTTATGATTTAGGGATGAATGAGGAGATCTCAACCATTGATTAGATGGGAGATGAGATGATCTCCACCATTCATTTCCTAGGTTTCCTTTAGCTAGTCTAAGAGGGGCGCAAATGTCTAAGGAGGGTACATTCTTCATTGTGTGTTTTGCTTGTTGAGAGAGGAGCACTTGAGCTATGGAGAAGAGGTCAGTTGCATGAGGATTCTTGAGGGAGGCCGCTAGCTTTCCTTGTGAGAGGCTTGGAGCTGCTTGCTTCATTTATTTCTTGGAGCTATTCTACTTTAGAGAGAGGCGCATTAGCTTGGCAGGCTGATTCATTCCTGGTAGGATATCTAGCCATCAGATTGTAGTGAGGTTAGTTGTAGAGTGAGGACATCTACTGGAGCTTCATTCCCGTGGAGGGGTTTTCAGATCTGACATCACAGTTGGCAGTTGGAGCAGATTCAGTGGTTCTGGCAGTTTGCATGAGGGGCGCACCATTCTGGGGCACATTTGTTGGATTTGAGCTTGTATATCATCTCAGTTGGAGTTGCTATTGTATCAGGTTCTATCTTGTATTGTGTTTACTGTAACCCTTCATCTGCTCTCCTCATTTATACATACATATTCTAAACTGGTTTTCCCCGGGGGGGTTTTGTCCAGGGTCATGTTGACCAAAAATACCTGTGTCTACAAATGCATGATATTAGTCCTTAGATCTGTTCATATTTAGTAGTAAACGATGTATTAGGTGTGTTATGTTTATTTGAGTTGCATGTACTAGTTTTCTGTGACAAAAACGACATGCTAGAGCACCCAAATTGAGAACATAACCATAACAAATCAGCTTGAAAGTTTTGGACTGTTGGCTGTTATAAAACAACAAAAAACTAATTAAAACACAGCTGAAAATTAGAGCCTTTCATTGGTCAAAGATAGACCAAGAAGGCAAGTTGATAGGACCTGGAATTTTCACATGCCGTCCACTTCTGTTTTGAGGATGCTCCAAGGGTTATAGCAAATCGGCCCCTTGAGGCTCTATTTGTGGTGGCTCGGCCTTGATGCTATTTGTTGTGGTAGATTGGCCCCTTGAGGCTCTACTTGTGGTGGCTCGGCCTTGATGCCTTTTACTGTGGTAGATCGACCCCTTGTGGTTACCTGTTGTGGTGGTTCGGCTCTCCTAGTTTGAGCCATGGCCTCTTTAGCCCAGACCTGTTCCTTTGCTTGGACCGTGGCCTCTACTATATAGATCTGACCCCCTTTGCTTGGATCGTGGCCTCTCCTCATAGATC
>ML810930.1:6309-24477 GCA_009831015.1 Picea engelmannii
TCTCCCTTGGACTAGCCCTCCTAAATAGAAAGAGCCCCCCATCGAGGTGACAGTGGGTGGGGAAGCTCCTGTTACGCCGGTTTCAAAGCCTTGACTCAAGCTATCTAAACCCTTCCTACAAACCGTGCGATAACAAGAGGCAGAAGAAACAGAAGAAGTTTTGGCAAAGCATTCAAAGACAAGAAAACTTCAACAGTTTCAGGCCATGAACATAGAAAAGACATTTCAAGGATTCAATGTTTCAGAAGTGGCAAGTATGGACACACTGCGAGAAATTGTTCTACCAGGAAGAAAGAAAGACAACATGCATCCACTGTCGATGTTGATTTAGAACCACCTCAGAGAGATGAAGACATAAAAGATGAAGCATTCTTCTTCATCTCAGCACTCTCAGGTACCGTTCCTACTGATAGTGATATTTGGTTGATTGACAGTGGTGCTTCCAGACACATGACAGGATATAGAGAACATCTTACAAACCTTGTAGAGAAAGAGTCTCGTCTACATGTTGTGCTTGGTGACAATGCCGGATATACTGTGAAGGGAGTTGGAACTTCTTCTTTCCAACTAGATTCTGACATACCACTTCAATTAAGTGAGGTACTATATGTACCTGGGATGAAAAGGAACGTTGTCACTGTTTCTGCCTTAGAAGATAAAGGCTACAAAGTTACCTTCTCTGGAGGAAAAGTTCTTGCATGGCACAAGAACTCACATGGATTTTGCCCGAGTGATTGGTGTTCTAGAAAACAGTTTGTACAGATTGACTGTCAGACCAGTTCAAGCCTTGTTACATGATACTATCAGCTTGAGCGAGCTATGGCATAGGAGGCTTGCTCATTTACATTATAGAGCCCTTCCCACTCTGGGGAAGATGGTGACAGGCCTTCCAGAGATACATATCGAGCATGATGGCGTTTGCAGAGGTTGAGCTCTTGGCAAGAATGTCAAGGGGTTCTTTTCGAGCAGTGACAATAGATTCAAGGGGATCTTGGACTTGATACATACAGATGTTTGTGGACCCATGATTGTTGCTTCTTTGAACGGATATCTGTACTATGTGCTCTTCATCGATGATCACTCTCGGAAGACGTGGATTTACTTCTTGAAGACCAAGGATGGAGTCCTTGCAAGATTTCAAGAGTTTAAAGCTCAGGTTGAGAACCTGGCCGAGAGGAGGATCAAGGTGTTGAGATCAGATAATGGAGGGGAGTACACCTCCAAGGATTTCAATGATTTTTGTATTGAGGCAGGGATCAAGAGGGAGTACATCGTTCCTTATAACCCTCAGCAGAATGGGGTTGCAGAGAGGAGGAGCAGATCCATTGTTGAGGCAACCAAAGCGATGATACATGATCATAATCTACCTATGATTCTGTGGGTAGAGGCATCCATAACAACATTGTACGTTCAGAACATGAGTCCTCATAAGATTCTGAAGAATATGACTCCCAAAGAAGCCTTCACCGGAGTGAAGCCTGAGGTTGGACAGTTCAGGATATTTGGGTGTCCAGTATACTTTCATGTACCCAAGGAGAAGAAGACCAAGCTAGACCCTTCAAACAGAAAGGGTACATTTGTGGGGTACAGTGAATCTTCGAAGGCATACCGGATCTACGTCCCTGGTCAGAGACAGATCGAGGTTAGCAGAGATGTCACCTTTGAGGAAGAGATAGCCTTCCGAAGATCCAGAGAATCTTGGATGGAGATTGACAATGAGAAGAAGGAAGAGACAATACCTTCTCCCCCTTCAGCAGTTCAGAGGGAGACATTTATTGATCCAGTTGATGTTCCCAGAGACATTGCAACAGGCCAGAAGAGGCCTGCATGGGCTTGACAGACTCTGCAAGAGACAAAGAGACATGCAACTCCTCGTGGTACATTCCAAGAGAGCAAGAGACCACAGATATTTCCGAGCTATGTTTCAGCCATGGGCCACATCATTGATATTGAGCCTTCTTGTCATGGAGAAGCAGCAGGTCAACGGGTTTGGCAAGATGCCATGACCGAAGAGTATCAGTCCATCATGAAGAATGATGTGTGGGATATTGTTCCAAGACCGGAAGGGAAGTCTGTAGTGACTTCCAAGTGGATCTATAAGATCAAACATCCAGCTGATGGAAGTGTCGAGAAGTACAAAGCGAGATTTGTGGCTAGAGGGTTCACTCAGGTGGAGGGAATAGATTATGCGGAGACTTTTGCTCCTGTTTCCCGATACACTTCCATCCAAACGATTATTTCCCTTACAGCATTCATGCGTTGGAGACTACATCAGATGGATGTGAAGACAACCTTTCTCAATGGTGAGATTGAGGAAGAAGTTTACATCGAGCAGCCAGATGGATTCGTGATACATGAGAAGGAGTCTCATGTCTGCACGTTGAAGAAAGCCCTGTGTGGACTAAAGCAGGCACCTCGAGCATGGTATGAAAAGATTGATGAATACTTGATGAGTTTGGGCTTCAGCAAGAGTGTTGTTGATCCAAACATATACTACAACATTGTTGGTGAAGAGTGCCTAATTTTGGTCCTATATGTTGATGACTTATTCCTCACCGATTCAGAAATCCTTATTGTTGAATGCAAGCGTGCATTGGCTTCTGAATTCGAGATGAAGGACCTTGGTATGATGCACTACTTGGGACTAGAAGTGTGGCAGAGCACTGATAAGATTTTCTTGAGTCGAGGAAAATACACAGTGGAGATATTGAAGAAATTCAGGATGACATACTGTAGATCCATGCCTACACCAACGGTGATGAATTTGAAGAAAATGAACGAGGCTTCTTCTGATTCACGCGAGATTGATCCACATCTTTACAGACAGCTGATTGGATCATTGGTGTATCTGGTTAACACCAGACCTGATATATGCTATGCAGTGAGTGTACTCAGTCAGTTTATGAGTCAGTCGAGACAAACACACTAGATAGCAGTGAAGCATGTGCTGAGATATTTATGAAGCACAGTTGGTTATGGACTGAGATATGCCTCTGGTGTAGACATGAGATTGCAGGGATATGCCGATGCAGATTGGGCAGGGAGCGTAGTGGACCGGAAGAGCACCTTTGGTTGTTGTTTTACCTTGGGATCTGCCATGGTTTCCTGGTGCAGCAGGAAACAAACTTATGTGGCTTTGAGTACCGCAGAAGCAAAGTACATTGCATTATGTGTGGCAGTCCGCGAAGCAGTGTGGCTTCGTAAGCTCCTTGCAAACTTATTTGGACATGAGATGGATTCCACCGTTATCCATTGCGATAACCAGAGTTGTGTGAAGCTCTCAGAGAATCTTGTGTTTCACAATAAATCGAAACACAATGAGATCAAATACCATTACATCAGAGATATGGTGCAGAGGAAAGCAGTACATGTGCAGTACCTTTCTACACACGAGCAAGTTGCAGATGTCTTCACCAAACTGCTTACCAGGACGAAGTTCGAGTACTTCCGTGAGAGACTTGGCAAGGTGGAGAATGCCTCCCTAGCTGAGAGGGAGTGTTGATGATTGCAGCTTCATGAGACATTCTCCAGGTCGTTCTCCTCTTGATTGAGTTGAGACGATCTGTGAGAAAGCCCATGTGATGGGGTGTGTCATACTCCTCTGGACTGAGTTGAGATGACGTGTGTGGTCTCTTGTCGTGCTCCTCTGGACTGAGTTGAGATGACTTGAGATGGTCTCCTGTCGGACTCCTATGGACTTAGTTGAGTCGACTTGAGATGGCTCTCCAAATGGTACTCCTATGGACTTAGTTGAGTTGATCTGTTAAGAGTGATGTCAGTGTGGTTGAGCACAAGTGGACGTGTCCCTAGTGGCTGAGCACTAGAGGATGTGAGAGATCCTTGCTATATTGTCTAAGAGTAAGATTTATTGTGTAATCCTAATTTTGTATTTTGAAGGGTACAAGTCGGCCCCACCATGTAAAGATAATTAATATTGTGTAAAGATTAATTATATTTCTGAGTTGTACAAGTCGGCCCTATTGTGCCAATAAACACATATGTTGATGAGTTAGGTCATGTATAAATAAGAGAGATACATCCCCATTGTGGATCATATCTCAGTCTTGCAACGCATAATTGGAGCGTTGTTATTTAGTGCGCACTTCTCTCCTGCGCCATCTTTCTTGGTCATAGAGCACCCTCTTGTGTGCACTAGGGTTTGTGGTGAAAGGGTGATCTTCTCTTGACTCTATAGCAAACGATTGCTGGGTTTTTCCCTTGATTGAGAAGGGTTTTCCCAGGATAACTTCTTGTGTTTTTGTGCATGGTTATTCTTCTTGTGATCTTGGTTACTGCAGCTATTGTATATTGTATTGCTGCATTGTTTATGGTTCAAGTTCCTGCTAAATTGAAATAAACTACATGTGCTTGAGCTAAGCATTAAAATTCAACGACTGCCTTTCTCATCCCCTGTTTTTCTGTTGCTGTTCTGTTTCACTATATACCTGTGGAGGTTAATATTTGTTTGCAGGTCTAAAGCTCTGTCCTGGGTTTCAAGAGCAGGTTTATTTGGGTGCCTGCTATGTTCTGTTTCTTGTTTGGTTTACAAATTCGTTAAGTAGAGGTTCTGGGCACTGCACCAAGAGTGAGGGAAGACCTGGGCATAGAGTTTGCCACGCCATGAGGGAGAGAAAATAGCATTGCCACAGCTGGCCATGCAGATCCTCCTACATGGCCCTTAAATGATAAAATCTCAACTCTTGTGCCGTCAATTTCTGAGAATGAGAAACAACCTGAGAAAAAGTGATTGGAACTTGGATGCTGTTTTACCTGGCCTGGACCAAATGAATGATGCGTGGGGGGGCTTCAAGAATGATAAGGATGATTGTTTCTCAATGCGAGTGTAATCTCAGTGGAGGCATAAACGATTCTTCTTGATGGTTGCTGTAATTCCTTTCTGTGCCTTAATACGAATCTTTTTTAGGGAGTTATTATGTTATATGATCAAGTGGTGACACCCAGTTTAAATGTTGTATGTCTAAGTGGAAATATAAAATTTTATAGATGGTCTAGGGCAATTTTGACAGCTTTATTGGTTTTTAAGATGACTTTACTCAAGTTAGTAGTGGCCACACACCTGGCCTTTTTTTTTTGTAAAAATACCTTTTGTGTAGATTTAATGTGCAAAATTGTAGAGATATGCCATGCATCACAGAGATAACAATTTCAAGCTAGAGAGGCCACACAAGCCATGGCATTGGTACTGCTGATGTTAGTCCTGTGTTAGGGAGGACGCTATCACATCAACCCTGAGACTTGCAAGTTGCAGCCCAAAGCCAGCTTCTGAATTAGCAAAGCTTTTGGCACATACAATACCTCGTGAACCACCTTTATCTCAGAATTGTTGTTATCCATGTGGGATTGCTCACAACACCACACAATCAAGGGGGAGAGTGCAAACTTACAAACAGATAACAACATCATACAAACCATGCATGTGAGAATTTAACAATTATTTTCCATAGTCAACCGCGCCTATAACAACAATGGAAACAAAACATAACAAAAAAGGAGATACGACTGGCCATAAGCAAAACTATGAACTAAAGAGGGATTCGGGAGCAGCATGGCAAATATTTATTTTAGGTTTTGTGTATTAAAAGCCGGTGATTGGACGGTAAGCAATTATATAAGGAAAGCTAATACTACAAAGTGAGATAAAACACTCACTGCAAATTTTACAAGGGCTCTCTCAATGGTCCAGGTGATGTAAAAGTCTCACGCATGCATTGATACCCTAACTATATCTATGGCAACAAAGCAAGATATAGGTTATTAGGATGGCTGGAAATTATGACAGCCTTTCATATTTTTCTCAAACCCGGTAACAATAAAATCTCATACGCAACTACAAATATCTGCCTGCACATAATTATCAAACTCAATACCCTTCTTTTGCAGAACAAACAAATAAAAAATAAAGAAAAAGGAGATTAAAGATGATAGAACAACCCACCTCCCTTTGCTTTGCTCTGCTCTGTGTTGAATTTGTTCTTTGCTTGAATGTGTTGAATAAGAGATTAAAGAAGGAAGAAAGCGCTCTGGATATATCCATTCACCCCTCCCATCAACTGTAATTGACTGCGTCTACTCCCATTTTAAAAGAACAGTTTATTCGCCTTCATATTATTTCTCACTTTGCTTTGCCTGCTTTTCTCCCATTGTCGCGTCCCCTCACCCTCCGTTTTCCTCCAATCATTTCCGGCTTTTCTCCCATTGTCGCGTCCCCTCACCCTCCTTTCCCTCCAATCATTTCAAAGAATTCATATTCAATCAATTTGTGTTTTCTTGAAGTTATTAAGTAAATATATGAAGTTGGCAATATCAAAACTCATTTTTTATTTAAAAATAAAATTTATTTTAATTTCACCATTTTTCTCTTAGTTGTGGTGTCTTAAGAAGAAGAAGAAGAAGGACGAGGAGGAGGAGGAGGAGGAGGAGGTTGTCAAGATATTTATATAGTTGTTCATGTTGTCTTTGAAGAAGAAGAAGAAAGTTGTCAAGAAGAAGAAGAAGAAGATAGTTGTCAAGATATTTATATAGTTGTCCTTGTTGTCTTTGAAGAAGAAGAAGAAGCAGTAGAAGCTAGTTGTCAAGATATTTATATAGTTGTTCCTGTTGTCTTTGAAAGCTTCACACTCTAAAATGAAAACCCTTTCTTCCCAAGCTTCTTTTGGTCTTTTCCAGTGCTCAGTTTCACAACAGAGCTAATGGGAATTGGTTCTTAATTGGGCAATAAGCATTTTGGCTCTCCAAGATATATTGGCCCTGATGTACGCTTTTTGATGATGATTGTATGTGGGGTTAAACTCTTCAATATAGTACTCTTTCTTTCTCCCGAACCCTTTATCCCAAGTTCGCTTGTGGAACCTATCAATAACAAAAGCCTTTATCTCTTTACTGTTCGTAAGGCACTTGTTCAAGTGGATATCCCATTTACTAAGCCATTTAATATTTTGTCTCATCCACGTCTTCTTCCTTTTGCACAATATGTCATTGAAGACGACCTTATGCCACCGACTATCTTCCATTTGCTCATTTTTTTTAAGATATCTTATGAGACGCACCATAGCAATCACTTCAATAGGAGCAGCCCCCATTTCACTCAGCATGATATCATAAGGGACTGAACTTTTAATTTTAAACTTGTTTGTGATCGAGCGTTTTTTAATCTTCTCAATTTGTTTCCACTATAAGTCAGATGTGTTGCTGGCCCACACTTCACAACCATATAGAACCACCGGGATCACTAAAAGCCCAAAGAGAGTTTGCATAGTCTTCCAATCCCATAGCTCTACTTCTTTGCATCTATTTTGAAAAGCATGGAACGCTTTCCAACTTCCCAAAGTTCTTTTCTTTTTGCAGCCTTCCCAACTTAGATTTTTGTTGAAGTCAATCCCGAGGTATTTGCAATCTGCCACTTCTTCAAGGGTGTTGCCTTCAAAGTAGAACTTATGTTGCTTATGTTTTCTTTTGCTAGAAAAAATTACCACTTTCGTCTTGCTAGTATCGACTAGCATTCCCACTGTACTACAAAAGCGCTCAAGGGAAATTAAGTTTTCTTGCAACCCAAGAGCGGATTTAGCAATCAGAATAAGGTCATTTGCATACAAAATAAGCCTTATCACAAAATCACCCAAAAGAGCACCATCACCCTCCTGTGAGTTTAACCACTCTTCAAGTTTGTCAATATATAAGCCAAAGAGGGTAGGGGACAATGGGCACCCTTGCTTGACCCCAATATCACTCCTAAAACTTTCGCAGATACCAACTGACGTTTTGATTTTGACTTTAACCTCCTCATATAGCATATGGACGGCTGCTCTAAGATGTATAGGAACCCCAAGTTCTTCCATTCTATGCCAAAGCTTATCTCTAGGGACCGTGTCAAAAGCTTTTTTGAAATCGACAAAGCAACAAAAGGCATCCTCTTTTTTCTCCCACACTTTTTCAATGATGTGCCTTAGAGTTATATCGTGATCAATCGTTGAGTGTTTAGGTCTGAAACTTGCTTGCCCTTTAGCACGCTTATCCCCTTCTTTTGCCTACTTGGTGATTCTATTTTCTAGCATACTTCCAAATAACTTCGCAAACAAAGGGTTTATCATTATGGTCCTATAGTTGGAGGGATTGTTGATATCCCCACTCTTGAAAAGTGGTATTGCTAGGCTCGTTGTCCAATCTATAGGAAATCCCTGTTGAATGATGTTGTTGAAAATTTTCATAATGTGAGGTGCAGGAGTCTTTGAACCCCACTTTAGATATCCTGCCTAAAGTTCAACTAAATCTTTTGTTTTTCCAACACCCAACTTTTTGATACCCACCTCAATTCCTTGCACGGTGAAGAGCTTAGTAGTAGTGTTGACCAAGGGGGGGAGTCCACCTTAGGATCTTGCTCATAAAGTTTCTTTGCATACTCGAACCATTGATAGGTTGTGATATTATTTTCAGTTTGTTTCTTTCTCGTTTGAAGCTCCTTCCAAAATAACTTGGGGTTATTTTTCCCCAAGAAAATTAGTTCCTCCCTCCTTGAGATCATGAAATCAACTTTCTTCTTTCTTACAATTTGCTTGTAAGCTTTTATGCTTATTTCTTTATGGCTTGACTCTTTCAAAGTTTTCCTTGCTGTTTTGCATTCCTCATCAAACCAAACATTAATCGGAAAGCAGTTTGTTTTAGATTTCATGTTTTTTGTTCTTTTGCATTATGTAAGTGCRCTTTGGATTAAATTTGTTAACTCRTGGCTATGAAGGCCATGGGATGGAATTTTCTCCTTGTTAAACAACCTCTTTAGTGCTATCTTGAAKGTGTTACAGTTTTTTTGAGTCAACAGAATTCTACCCTTTGAAGGAGGTTGTCGGATGTGTTGTTTTTTGTCCCATGTTGTTGTTGTTTAGCCCAAGTTAGACTTAAATAGATTGGTTTATGATCAGATTTCAACTCCCACAGTTGTTCAACAATCAAAACTTCCTCCATTTTCTCACACAAGCCATGTGAACAAATTGCATAGTCTACTACACTTGCTCCATTGTAGGTATTGCAGGTAAAATTGCCAGAATTCGCCCATCTAGCCACCCCATTACAAATGACTAAGTCAAATGCCCCACATAAAGTAAGCAATTGTTCGCCAAAAAAGTTGGAGCTTTTGTTGTCCTCTGAAACTCTTGTCCATTGATGATTTCTCTCTTCTGTAAGCCAAATGGGGTTGCATTCTTCCTTACAACGAAGACTACTAGCTTGTTCACATGTTGTCCTAGCATTGAAATCACCCACTATAAGGACTTCGCTTAGTTGAGAGTATGTTGCAATATCATTTTTTTAAGGCTACAAAGGGGTCTTTGTGATTAAGCCCCCTACTTTTGTAAGTTTTTGAGACTTGTAGAGCAAAATAACATGTTGCAATCCTGATGATGTTACCATTTTCTGATATTTTAAACCAAATGTATTGTTTATTTGAGTCTTCTCTTTCTAACTGAATGAGACCACCTTTTTTTCTCTTCACTGAGACCATGATACCCCCGTGCCCTTTACCATTCGCAGTTGCTTTGTTCCACACTGCCATCTTCACATACTCTTCAAACATAGGTGTCTTGCACCCTTCATGCTCATGTGTTTCCAATAGATAAATTATGTCCCTATTTTCCACGATAGGTCCTAACCCAGGTCCCCACCTCCAAGGATAACCTCTGCAATTCCAACAAACTAAACTTAAGGAAACCTGGGAATAGTTTGATTGCTATTTGTTTTGGTCTACAAGACTCAAAGTTGAGTCTTCACCCCTATTTGTCCCAACTGTCGTTGTTGCATATTTTCCTGCTAGTGAAATTGTTGTCTCTTCTTGGCTACCAACTTGTTGTCATGTTTTAGAATGAGAACCGAAAAAGGCAATAACAACTTTTCATTTGAACAACCATGCCCTTTTTCTCTCATCCCTTGCTGCCCTAACCTTTAACAACTCTTCCTTTCTTTCCTCTTGTTGTTTAATAGTTAAATCTTCATCTAGAAAAAAGTGGGAGCCTCTCAAGAGTTGCTTCTTGCCTAGGAGAATTTGCTTGTCACGTATGCTTGACATGATGACTTGTATGGTTCTAGCTCTCTCTCCACTAGGCTTACCCACCCTCCATGCTTAGCAAATTCGGCCTTGCCAGAGCAACTTGTCCTTCAAAAATCCACTTGTAAGATCGAGAGTACGTTCATTTTTTCCATACTCTCTCACACCTTTGATAATTATGTTTGCTGCCCTACCTTGTCTTTCCTTGTTTTGTCTATTTTGCATGTCGTCCCCCTAGCTGTGTGTTTCTTTTTCCATATGAGCAGAATTGCTAATGACTTGTACCCAAGTTTGGGAATTTTTTGTACAATCTCTTTTCTCTTTATCTCATATTTTCACTCCATGGACGTATGCTTGTTCACCTGTTTTCCCTTCAGCGTTGGGTGTTTTAGAGTTCATCACCTCTCTAATTTCCACCATGGAATCTTCCCTAATTTGCCCGGCATCCTTCAAGCCTTGCCATTCAGCCTTTGCTTCCAAAAAGGATTCTTGCAACATGGTCTCTCGCTCTGTTAAAACTTTATTGTTTTCTCTTAAGTCCTGATTTGCTACTATCAATAGTTGGATTTGAAGGTCTCTCTCAAGCCATTTGACTTCCAAAACCTCCAATCTCCTCTTGGCATTTAATAACTCTTGCACATACAAGTCAGATGACCATGTGAGAGGTGTGGATGTGGGACTGTACAACGCAAAATCATCATTGTCTTTAGTTCTATTGTTGTTACACCTTTGCAAAGGAGGCTTGTTTGAAAGTTTATTATGGAGGGCCCTTTTTTTCCTTGTCTGTTCCCATTTTAGACGAGCAACTCTGTGTTTTAAAATATCCCGAAACTGTTTGGCATTGACCCAAACCCACTTCCCTGCTTTGCTTGAGGAGGCAATTTTCACTTGCGCTAAATGGTTTGCTTCATCCGAGACAGGTACCTCTTGCCCATTTTTTATGAGTGTTGAGTGTAAACACTTTATGTGTTGAGATGTTCGGAAGTGATGACTCTTCTACATCACAACTATGTTAATTCCAAGTTTTTGGGGTTGTAAGGAATAATTGCAAAAATTGTCAGTTATCTATTCAAAAGCATACAAGCCATTAATAATTTACAAAAGAATTGTGGTTATGTTATTGTTTGATTCCATTGAGATAATACAAAGTCCATAAAGACCCTAATCAATATCATGTTTTTCATAGGTGATCTATGATTTTTTCATTATCAAGGCACCATTTGTGTGTTATTGTCAAGGCGATGACATGATCCATGATGATATATGTTTGGTTGGTTGTAACTTCTAGTTGTTGAGATATCTTGTCATGTGTTCTTTCTATTTTTGTTATTTTCTTTTGTTATTTTTTAAGACTATTTTGGTGCAACTTTTGTGCATGGCATCGTAAGGGACATCATTGTGTGTGGTGTGAGTTAGCATGGACTAGAAGGGGAATCAAAGTTTGTGAACAATAGGTGGCTAAGGTGCAAGTGGAGTTAATGATTTATGCAAATAAAAGGTTATGATGGCAAGAGGAATGGGAGCACATGACTTCAGTGGAAGTGCAACCTCAAGACCAACATGCAACATCAATTGTTGTTCAATTGTTTGCAATTAGAGAGAGGGAAAAGGAATTCACTCTATTTATGGAAAATCACAAGCAGAAATATGAAATCATGGAAGCCAAGTTGGACACTTTGTTTTCTTTGGTAGCCAAATCCTTGAATGTTCCATGGAGTCTACTCAATCCTCTACCCATATCCCAATTTCTTTTGTAGACTCAACTCATCATGTTCCATCACATATTTGAGAGAAGAAACTATTGTGGTTTAATACTACGATCTATCAACTCAGAATTTTGTCTCAAGAATGGTCAATTTAGCATTACGAGCCAAGATGTTCAAGCCATCAATTGTCTTGGGGGTGAAATTTGAGGTTGGTGTTAGTCTTAATCATGTTTTGTTGGGTAGTTTTAATACTAAGTCAGTATATCTTCCATTATACATGTCGTGTTAATAGTCATAGGCATAGGACAACAATATCAACTTCAATTTGAGCAATCTTTTTGGGGTTTTAGATCGTTTTGAACTGTTGGTTTTGGCTAGGATTTTGTTGTTATGTACTTTGTTGTCCAGTTCGACCATAGCCTTATTTTAATATTAAAATTATTCATTTTTGTTAAAAAACAACATATTGAATAGAGGAAAACTCTGCCAACATTTTCATATAGAAGACAACATGTGCATTAACATTGAATGCAACAATAATAGGTCACCTCTATGAGTGAAAGTTTGAGCACCCTTTCCATTTATGCGTGACCTTCAAGAAACATTGTAGGGTTTATCAACGGTACACGATTCTATCATTTCATTCAAATGTTATTAGTTCTCTTTGTCTCTGATCAAGTAATTTTCTATGGATTATATTTTATAGTGGATGCTCCAAATTACTTGTGCAACAAGTTACATTGGATGCATGGGAAAGGATAAGTTTAGGGTCGACATGAAGAAAAATTCAAAGGCTATTGGAGTCAATGTAACTTCCATTATCTTCAATGTTGTTCATTTTCATTGTTTTATACTTTCATTTGGCCAATATTTACAAGAGTACAATGTTCCATATAAATCATTGATATTGGAAACTATTTTTTGTGTTTCATATAGGCACATTTCTATGATGAAACAAAACCAACTAGTACATGTGATGTTCTTGTGATTGGGAGTGAAAGGTTAGTATTGAAAAGGTTTCAATGTCTTTTATCAATTCTTGATTAGAATACTTGATGTTTGTCAATTTAACAATATTGCATTGTCATTATGCATATTTTCTGGTTATGTTGATCAGTAATCTCAATAACCATTGAATTTCACAAAAGTTATTAAATAACTCATATGGACGTTAAAGTTATGTTGGGACAAAAATTTTAGGACAAGTTTTGGGAATTGCACAGGAGCACGCATAGAAGAAGGAAAGGCAATTAGCCCATTTTCAGGATCAACACGTGCAAAAGAAGGAAGACAGTTATAAGTCATTAGGCATTTTGGGTCCACTGAAACGATCTAAGCCCTAATGTAAATGTATAAATATGTAAGGGTTTCGGGTAGAAAGTAGTATGCGAGTATGAGAGGATGAGCTTATGAAAGCAAGTTGTGCATGATAGATGTGAGTGAGTAAGAAGAGCTAAGTGTGCATTGTATGCGCGAACGACAAGGGCATTTTGAGGTAGAACTAAGATATCATGTATGAGTGTAGTGCGCATACTTTTGTAAGGGATGATTCTGAATAATAATATAAGAAGTCAATCGTTGTGGACGTAGTCCATCTTGGGTAAACCACGCTAAATATGGTGTCTTTGTGTTATGCTATGACGTGTTTGTTTGTTTTGTGTATTGCGCGCATATGATTTACTTATATTATTATGCATCCATTATATGTTTTTGCGCACATGGTATAAGATATAATGAATGTTAAGTATAATGGTTATGATGAATGCATTCCATCCCTTCATAACTGCGGAAACCTGGTTCCTACAGTCCCCATAGATACCTCGGGTGAGATTTCACTTGCTTGCAAGTGATGCCGAAAGGGTCAGTATCTTAGGGATTTGTTGGTGAATTAATGGTGAACCTCGAGTCTTCCCATTGTGCACCAACAAGGTAATATGTCAATCTTTTGCATATGTTATGTGGAAAGCAATTTAAGCTCATTTACATTTAGTAAAGTTGTAATCTGAAGTTTACTGAGAGAATTCTCTTATTGATTTGTTTCAATGACTTTGGGTGTGCCTTGTAACTTGTGATGGTAAGTACTTGGGTCTTCCACTCCATTTTTTTTAAATGGCATTGCAAATTTTTTGAATTTTAATTCTTATCTTTTTAAGGCTACTAAGGTTTATATTTTAAGATGGATACCAATTTCATTGGCACGTGAGAAATAATAGATATAACTATATCCATTTAGAAAAGCATAACAATTTGGCCTCCAAGAAGGTAGAAGATCCAATCTACATCCATTCTAATTTAGTGGACAAGACTGGAGAGTGTGATAAAATCCATTTATGCTCATAAAAACAAGGTTATGACCTTCTTCATGCTCATGTTGAAAAAGTCTTCAAAGTTATCAATGATCAATGATGGTTATAACTTATAAAATTATCGATTACGGTACCTAACTGGCTAATACCAATATGCATGAGAACTCTCTTTTTTTGTTATAACTTATAGTTCTACTCTTGTGATTCCTGAATGGTTTCGATTCTTAACTCTAATTTTTTAGGATTCTTAACTCTAATTAACATTGAATGCAACAATAATAGGTCACCTCTAGGAGTGAAAGTTTGAGCACCCTTTCCATTTATGTGTGATCCTCGAGAAATATTGTAGGGTTTATCAATAGTTCACGATTCTATCATTTCATTCAAATGCTATTAGTTCTCTTTGTCTCTGATCCGGTAATTTTCTATGGATTATATTTTATAGTGGATGCTCCAAATTCCTTGTGCAACAAGCTACATTGGATGCATGGGGAAGGACACGTTTAGGGAAGACATGAAGAAAAAATCAAAGGCTATTAGAGTCAATGTAACTTCCATTATCTTCAATATTGTTCATTTTCATTGTTTTATACTTTCATTTGGCCAATATTTACAAGAGTACAATGTTCCCTAAAAATCATTGATATTAGAAACTATTTTTTGTGTTTCATATAGGCACATTTTTATGAGGATGAAACAAAACCAACTAGTGCATGTGATGTTCTTGTGGTTGGGAGTGAAAGGTTAGTACTAAAAAGGTTTTAGTGTCTTTTATCAATTCTTGATTAGAATGGATGATGTTTGTCATTTTAACGATATTACATTGTCATTATGCATATTTGATTTTTATGTTGATGAGTAATCTCAATAACCACTGAATTTCACAAAAGTTATTAAATAACTTATATGGATGTTAAAGGTAATATGTCTCTCTTTTGCATATGTTGTGTGGCAAGCAATTTAAGCTCGTTTACATTTAGTAAATTTGTAATCTGAAGTTTACCGAGAGAATACTCTTGTTGATTTGTTTCAGTGGCTTTGCACGTCCCACTCAAATGGTTTCAATGGCTTTGGGTGTGCCTTGTAACTTGTGATGGTAAGTACTTGGGTCTTCCTCTCCATTTTTTTTAAATGACATTGTAAATTTTCTGAAATTTAATTCTTATATTTTTTCGGCTACTAAGGTTTATATTTTAAGATAGATACCAATTTCATTGGCACGAGAGAAATATTAGATACAACTATTACCATTTAGGAAAGAATAACAATTTGGCCTCCAAGAAGGTAGAAGATCCAATCTACATCCTTTCTAATTTAGTGGGAAAGACTCGAGAGTGTGATAAAATCCATGCATGCTCATAAAAACAAGGTTATGACCTTCTTCATGCTCATGTTGAAACAATTTTAAAGTTATCAATGATCAATGATGGTTACAACTTATCAAATTATCAATTATGGTACCTAAATGGCTAATGCTAATATGCATGAGAACTCTCTTTTTTTGTTATAACTTATAGTTCCACTCTTGTGATTCTTCAATGGTTTTGATTCTTATTATAAAAATATTCTTAAATTTTTCTCAACATTTCCCCATTGTATCTGAATCCTGTATTTCCAAAGATTTGGCAAAATTATATTTGTATTTGTATCCTTGTAACTTAGGTTACACCTCCTCCAACTTGTCAACTTTAGGTAAAGCATTAATAAGAGAATTGCAAGTGAGATTGTTGGGCTCACAACCAACTTCTAACATTCCTCCCATAGCTCATGAGGCTCCACTTGTTTGTCAACATTATAGAGAGCAATAGTCAAGGCATCACAAGTAAAAACATTTGTGTCAATACTAGTAGGTTTAATCCATTCAAAGTGACTGTTTCCATTGGGAAAAAGTGTGTTTCTTCTCACTCCGTTATATATGTGAAAGGCCTTTTCCACGTGTTCAACCTTATAATGTACATTAAATATCACTATGTAAGTGACAATGTTAGGAGCACAAGTAGAAGCAATTACTTGGCCAAATATTTCGTTTACCTCTAAAATTTTACCCATTTTTCGGTAGTCATGTACAAGTGTTGTATATGTTGCAACATTGGGAGGACACCCTTCCTTTTTCATTTCATGAAACCACTTATGAGTCTATTGAACGAGGTCTACTTTACAAAAGTAAAAGTAAAAAGAATAACACCATTATATTTCATCTCCTTGAATAGCAAGACAATTTTATTCACCATATACAGGCTGAGTGGGCCTAATGGTTAAGAACATGTGTTTCCTCCTAAGAGGTCACAAGTTCAAATCCAGAGGGGGGTAGGGTATGTATACCTACGTAGACTTTACTAGTAAAATCGTTGGGCGAAGGAGGTCTTATACACCAATTTGGTGTCTGGCTTGGTCGTGACCTTAAAAATAGATTATTATTATTATTATAACATTAGTGTATGTACTACTAGTAGGAATGAAGCCCTTCATCATTTATCGTAAAACACCAAAGTACTCCTCAAATTTAGCTCTTGTGCAAAGACATTGGGAAAATTGTCCCACAGTTACCCAAACCCATCATCAATCATATCATGATATTTCTAGTCAAATCCAAAATCTATGTTCTTTGGGGGGGCTCTTCCTTGCAAATGACACCACATGAGGTTTTGTAAGTTATTTAACTTAGAGGGTAACCCTAGGTGCCATCTCTTTTAGCAATTTAAGCATCCTTGAAATAAGTATCTATGAGAGAATTCAAGATTGAACTATTGTTCCATGTTTGAATTCTTAAGTAGCATGAAGGGTAGAAGACGACGATTCATTGTTTTGTTGTTTCCAAAGGGGTTTTCTATCCTTAATACATATTCCAATGGAGAACTTGAGCAATGTAAGGTATCGGTTTCTCTTGTCGCATTGCAACAAGCCATTGCTAGATAATCCTTTAAAGCTATATCTATAATAAATATGACTGGGTTTTTGCTTTCAGGCATTTGAAGACAAACCCAATTGAGATCTTTGGTAGATCTAGAATTGGGGATGTTGTACTTATTAATTGTATTGCTCAACTAATTTTGTTTGACATATATCTCGAGTTTTTAAATTCCATGAAAAAATTATGGGCATTTTGCTAAGCTTACACAAACCATCAAGAAGTCAATTGCAAGTTATATATTATTTAGTATTTGCTCTTATGCCCTTGGATGTTATTTTAGTTTTAAAAAATGAAATGCCTTATCCATGTCACCATGCTTGCAATAACCATCAATCAAACTATTATGGCTATACACATCATGAATAAGACCCTTATTTTGCATCTGCTCAAAACATTTCCTAGCCTCACTCAATTGACCATCATGACAAAACTTGTGAGTCACAACATATAAATATAATTATTAAATACAAAACCTTTCTTCACTTTGTCTCTTGCCAACTTGAGAGCTACTTTAATATTGTCATCCATGAAAAACCAATGTATGAGTGTTATGTAAGTGACAACATTGTTGATATTTTGGTAGCTGCAGGAGGATCTTTCCCTCTTAGATGACCTTTCTTAGATGCAGAGAATATTCCGAAAGCAAGAGATCCATTGGACAGATATTGAAATACCCTAGAAGAGAAGTAGGCCCAGAAAAATAAAGTAAGGATGAAAAGACACATGTCCAAAGAAGAAGTCGACCTAGTCTAGTGGCCAGGAAGACTATAAATATAGGATGTCTTGGCTCATTTGTTCACTCACTCACACTCTCCCAGCTACACAGAAGCAAGGCGCAATTTGGAGAAAGTGACATAGTAGTTGCAACTGCACAGTTTATTCTTGTTCAGTCTTTTTGTATCTCTCTCTTGTGCGCTACTCCTTGAGGAGGTGTGTTATGTTTGTATGGTGTTGTTGTTGCAGTTGTGATGGTATTTTTGGTTGAGCTAGAACTTGTGCTAGGTTTTATCTGATTGGACTTGCTTTGTGAATGAAATCTATCTAAGAAAGGTTGTTGGGTTTTTCCTTTTCCCGAGATAAATCTTTTGTGTTCTTTTTGTCTCTTGTTTATGTTGCTATTGCTCAATATTGGATATATATATATATATATATATATATATATATATATATATATATATATATATATATATATAT
>ML810930.1:28023-48526 GCA_009831015.1 Picea engelmannii
TAAGGAAAATCTAACAAACATTTGGAGAAATTCCATTTTGTTGCATTTCCTTAAAAAAAAAACTATTTGCTCTATGTATTTCACCTTCTTTGCAACAATCCCTAATCATAATAGTATGATACATTAGGAGACATTCTCATATCCTTCATTTAGTTATATTGTTCCAAGCCATAATTCTTTGTCATAATAAATTAAGCACTTGAGAAGGAAGTCATGGGAAGAAACAAGAGGATGAACTTTGATGATTTTAAACAAGATAGAGTGCCTTCAGAATATCACTTAACATGCCACATTTTGTACAGGCATTAATGATTTTTTGAAGCAAATGGGTGATGAGGAATTAGTATTGTAGTTGAAGTTCATCAGTGCTTCAATAACTCATGCACGTCTAAGGTTCAAATGTCTTGGGGAGTGAATGATCTCCCTTGGTAAAAAAATGGACCTTATTTAGAGTGAAATATGTAAAAGAAAATAATAGACCGGAGAGTGTAATAAAAGCCATGGTGCTTCAATAAAGCAACTTTGGTCATTAACAATACTTCTATATATAGGTTTATATTAGGCCCTATATTCACTGTGATCAAAGATATATAGATATAGATAACATACAAATATGTGATAAATAACAATGTCAATGGTCAAGCACTAGAGTTGGATTATTTATTCCCAAAAACATGAATTCCACTTTTGAAAATGTTAAAAAACTAACAATGATGTTTCCAATCACCTAGAATGTTCAAGTCATGAACCTTTTACTAACTCTTTGAATGTTCACTGATAGACATGGAATTTAATGTGCACATCTCACAAACCATGTAGAAGCATCTTTTGATGCCAAGACTTTATCATTGTACGAGCTAAGTACTTGTTTGGTCAAAACTGTCAAAATTTGGACATCATATTGTCGGAAAAGAAATGACCATGTTGATGCCACAATGACATAGACATTAATAAAAGTTTCAGTACTTAGAAATATCGTCATAATTTTGACTAAATATATTGCAAACTCCTACATTATTTGGTATTCACAATGATGAAAAAATCACTCTTTTGGGATGAAACCATCACACTTTTGACATAACTCCATTAGAATACCAACAATACTACATTGGTATTTTTATAGTTGATGGAGATTTCAAGAAGCCAAAACAATCACTCGGTCGTCACTGTAGAGTTGGTCTTCTAATAGGATTTGATTTGTTAAATAAAGCAAAGACTGCCACGTGGCACTCTAATTGTGTCAGAATTACAACTCAACTAAAGTGTTGCCAGAATCCCGACAATATGTTTGCGACATTTATACTTTTGCTTTCAACAATTGATAGAGATCTCAAGAAGCCAAAAATATCATTCGTTTGTCGCCATAGAGTTAGTCTTCCAACGAGATTTTATTTTAAAAAAAAGCAAAGAATACACATGGCACTCTAATTGTGTTGAAAATACAACTCAACTAATGTGTTTCCAAAATCTTGATGATATGTTTGCAATGTTTTTATAATTTTTCTTTTGACGTTGTGTCCGATGTATTAATGTCAGGATGATGTCAGAATTTGTACCTAAATCTAGTAGTGGAGCAGGTCAACATTGACACCCTTCCATACTAGCTTTCTATCCAAACCAACTATAAGTGTCCATAATAAGTGATAAAATCAATACTAGTTGTCCCAATATATTCATATCATCATACCTACTCACCTAGAAATGAAAGAAACCCCTAGGTGACTCCAGGAACTCCACGAGATGTGATAAACCTAGCTCGCCTAACCTTAGGTCAACCACTTCACCCCTCACTCCTTCAAAGCCACAAAAAATAGATGGAGGAAAGTGGAATTCCTAATGCCAGGGTGATTATTATGAAACCCTCGACATCCAAAAAAAATCTAGATAAACCAAAAGCACACATTCAAATGATCCTAAATAGGATCAACCTCCCCATCACCTCCAAAAACGAACGAGAAGCATAAACACACAACGACTCTAACTATATACATGTTCTCACATGTGCAAGGCAATACTCGATGAATTTGAGATGTGGCATGAATTACATTGGTCTTTAGACAGTTGATAGAGATTTCAAGAAGCCAAAAACATCACTTGGTTGTCACCATAAATTCATCTTCCAGTGAGATTTGATTTTTTAAAGAAAGCAAAGACTCTCAGGTGGCACTCTATTTGTGTTGAAATTACAACTCGACCAAAGTGTTTCCAAAATCCCGACGATATGTTTGCAATGTTTTTATATTTTTTCTTTTGGTGTTTTGTGTGATGTATTAATGTCGAGACGACATTGGAATTTGTACTCAAATCTAGTAGTGGACTAGGTCAACATTGACACCCTTCCATACTAGCTTATTCTCCAAACCAACTAGAAGTCTCCATAATAGGTGATAAAATCAATACTAGTTGTTCCAATATATTTGTATCAAAAGGACTTCCCCCTATGCTCCCATTTTGACAATCAAAACTAGATCAAAATGAAGCAGTAGCAACATGCCTACTTTCCTAGAAACGAAAGAAACCCCTGGGTGACTCCAAGAAATCCACAGGCTTTGCTCAACCTAGATCACCTAACCTTAGGCCGATCACTTTGCACCACACTCCTTCAAAGCCACATAAAATAGATGGAGGAAAGTGGAATTCCTAATGCCAAGGTGACTACTATGAAATCTTCAACATCCAAGAGAAAGCTAGATAAACCACATGCACAGATTCAAATGATCCTAAATAGGATCAACCTCCCCATCACCTCCAAAAATGAATGAGAAGTGTAAACACATGGGGAATTTAATTATAGACATGTCCTCGCATGTACAAGGCAACATTTGATGAATTTGATACATGGCCTGAATTATATTGCAAAAAAATACTATCAAGGGAGGGGGAAAGAGACCATACCCCCTCCCCAATTTATTCTGCAAATTCCTTCCTCTAATCCAACACCCTCATTTTCTTTAGCATCAACAAGTTGATTATGTTCCTTAAGCATTGAAAAATTCAATTACTTCAAAATCTTCAACTAGAGCTTGAGATTTACAAATAGCCCTTGTGAGGAGAGTGTCTTTCAAGGTTGTTTGAAACCAAATGTGTCTTATGACAATGGTGGAATATCCAATCTATGCGACATTTTTAATCCTTTAGCCATTGTCGATGCCTATCCTTGACAAAGCATCAACATCTTTATTGCATTATTCATTAGAATCTGTATTCCCCACGCAAAACTTGTTTCTTGGTTTCCCTTGGGATTTAAGATGACCCCCATCACACCTACCATCCTTGGGTTTCCTTTTGCCAACTTGTCAAAGAACATGTTGTGTTGTCTTTTGTTTAATAGTCATTGTTGGAAATCCTCCTCTCCCATATGAAGTTGTCAATGACAGTTTCATTTGGCCTTCTAAGTAGAGGTCTTGTTGAATTTGGCCTTTTTTGTAGTAAATATCTCATTCAAATTCTTTCTCCTTCCTCCAATAAAGCCATGTTACACTACCAAACTCCATTAGATCGGATTGCTTCAAAAAGTAATACACACATCTAATTGGTTACAACTCTTGAAAGGAGATATTCCTGATTGAATATTGCTTTATTTCTTGCAAGCCATATCTTCCAACACATGAATTTAGGCAATGCCACTCAGGATATTTTTAGTAATGGTTTATTAATTAAGGATCCCAAATATATCCTATGCCACATTAAAAACATCTCCCTCCAATCCTTCGACATATGTATTAGATATACTAGCTCTACATATGATAACTTCCAAACCTAAGAAGTAAATTCACATTATACAAAATGATGGATAGTAGTTTATTCAATTCATTGATAGTTTGGACATTGTGAAGGACCTTGGATTCCTATTTTCTTTAGGTTTTATAGGAAATCCTTACTTTTGGCAACAATCCGCCCCACAACATTGCTTCCAAATTATTGCACCTAGGGGTAGAGTTTTCTCTAGAATCTTAATGCCATATCCTCTCAAGAGCTTGATTAATTGTTCAAATTTCCCCTTGAGAAAATTAAGAATAGGTAATGGTTTCTAGCATATTCACCTTCTATTTCATGTTGAATCCCACAATAACAAATTAAATAAGGTGCCAATTCCTGACAAAGATAGCCAAGCCTTTGGATTGCTTGTTTCAAGGTTTTGAATAAGAGATGAGTGGCCTAGGATGCTATATTCCTGGAGCCTAATCTACCCACCATTTCCTAGCACCCATGAGAGGAAATTTTGAATAATTGGAATTGAAAACTTACAAAGGTGTCATATGGGGGAGCCCAAAAATATCTAGAATGGGAAGATCTAAGCTTCTAAGTATGCTTAAATACAAGTATTTCTTATGCAACAGTGTTTTCAACCACTCTTTACCTTGTGACACCAAACACCATATAATCGTTGCTCCTAATGCCAAATTTATTAATGTGGGATCCCCGATATCCAGTCCTCCTCTTTCCAGTGGGGCCCTCACAATATTCCAACTAATTAATGTTGAATTTTCTAATTTTCAGATTTGATAATTATTGCCTTGTGATTTAAATGCTACTATTGTCATAGAATAATTACACACTGAAAATCTAAGCAAGACTTAGCGGACTTGATGAGAGGTTGTTGTAAGTAAATATTGTATGAGATGATTTATTACAATTGAGGGCCCCAATATATATACTTGGGCGGAGTGCCTTTTCATTAATGGACATGTCTTTTCCATTATTGTCTTTTCATTCATTCATTAATTATTAATTATTGATTATATATATTTATACATTATATTGTAAATATATTATTTATATATTATATTTATGTTGATGATTATTTCCTCACATGCACGTCTAATTAATATATATCACTGCATCTTGGATCAGGCAATGTGAGAGCATCTCGAGTCTTTATCACTCCTCATCAAATCAACATCACTAATAGGAGAAAGACTATACCTGGGCCATTCACCACTAGCCAAATCAGCATGGCCCCATGAGTGAATGTATCATTCTCTCTTGGTCAAATCAGCATGGCCCCGTGAGTGAATGTATCATTCTCTCTTGGTCAAATCAACATGGCCCTGTGAGTGAATGTATCATTCTCTCTTGGTCAAATCAGCATGACCAATCTGGGAGAATGTCTGTCTGATGTTGCTAACTGGAGAAACGTCAACATCTTGGGCCATTCACCATTAGCTAAATCAACATGGTCCTGTGAGTGAATGTATCATTCTCCCTTGGTCAAATCAAAATGACCAGTCTAGGAGAATGTCTACCCAATGCTGCTAACATCAACACTCCCTCTCAGTGAGGGAGACACTCTACATCACACCAAGCTTGTCTCTAAAGTATACAATTTTTTCCCTAGACAGAGGCTTGGTGAGAATGTCTGCAATCTACTCATCTGTGGATATGTACTAGAGCTTCAATGCTCCCTTCTGCACCATGTCTCGGACGAATTGATATTTGATCTCAATGTGCTTCGACCTGTCATGAAATACTAGATTGTCTGAAATATTAACACAACTTTGATTATCACAATGTATCAAGTTCGTTTCTAGATCCTGATCAAATTGTCTTGCAAGAAGCTTCTGAATCCATACTGCTTCATGACTTGTGACACTGGTTGTGATATACTATGCTTCTATTGTACTGAGTGCTATGAAATTCTGCTTCCTTCTAAACCAGGATATCATAATTGATCCTAAGCTGAAGCAGTACCCCGAGGTGCTCTTTTTTTCCACTGCACTCCTTGCCTAGTCATAATTTGTATATCCCTATAGCCTCACTTCACCACCTGAGACATATCTTAGACCATATCCAATTGTACCACGCAGGTACCTCAACACATGCTTTGCTACAACCCAATGGAAGTGCCTCGACTCAACCATAAACTAGCTTAGGGTGCTCACTGCAAAGAAAATATCTGACATGGTGTTAACCAAGCACATCAAGGATCCAATCACCTACCTGTACATAGTGGAATCCACCAAATATGAATTTGAAGTGAAATCACTCAGCTTCTTCAGATTTGACATCATAGGTGTAGCCATGGACTTGCATTCCATCATACCGAATTTGCTCAAGATCTCAACTGTGTACTTCCCCTATCCGAGGAAGATCTCACCTGGTCTCTGCCACACCTCCAATCCCGAGAAATAATGTATCAAGCCAAGATCCTTCATCTCGAACTAAAAGGACAAATCCCTCTTGCACCCGACAATGAGCCTCTCTCCCCTGTAAGGAACAGATAATCAACATGCAAAACCAAGATCAAAGGATCACCATCAACAACCTTGTAGTAAAGGTTTGGATCCACATCACTCTTGGTGAAGTCCAAACTCATCAAGTATCCATCAATCCTAGAGTACCATGCGCTAGGTTCCTGCTTGAGTCCGTACAAGGCCTTTTTCAATCTGCAAACATGAGACTCCTTCCCATGTATAACAAAGCCCCAAGGTTTCTCTATGTACACTTCTTCCTCAATCACACTGTTGCGGAATGTGGTCTTCACATCCATCTGATGTAATCTGCAACCCATAACTAAGGCAAGCGAAATAATAGTCATGATGGAAGTGTACCTGGTGACTGGAGAAAAAGTCTCCTCATAGTCCACTCCCTCTTTCTGAGAGAGTCCTCTCGCCACAAACCTTGCTTTGTACTTCTCTATGCCGCCATCTGCTGCATGCTCGATCTAATAGATCCACTTGGAATTCACCATTGACTTCCCCTTTGGTCTCAAAACTATTTGCCACACATCATTCTTCATGATAGACCAATACTCTTCCATCATGGCATCCTTCCAAACCTATTGGATTGTTGCCTCCTCATAACTGGAAGGTTCAAAATCAATGATGTGACTCATTAATTCCATATAACTCGAGAACCTTTGAGTTTTTTTTCTCTCCTTGAAAGTACCATTGGGATTTGCATGCCCCTTTGCATCCTGCAAAGTGTCGCGAAGCCATGCTAGCCTCTTCCTGATTACCGCAACATCATTTTGTTAAGGGTTGTAAGGAACTATCAACTCCCTCTTGATCCATGCTTCCTTGCAGAAATGACTGAAGTCATTGGAAGTATACTTTCCTCCATTATCTGACTTCGACACCTTGATCGTCTTCCCTGTCAGTTTCTCTACCTGAGCCCTGAATTCCTGGAATCTGCTGACGACTTCATCCTTGGTCTTCATGAAGAAGATCCATGTCTTTCGGGAGAAATCATCAATGAATATCACATAGTACATGAATCCACCCAAATATGCAACTATCATAGGTCCACATACATCTTAGTGTACTAGATCCAAGATCCCCTTGGACTTGTTGTCGTTGCTCGAAAAATATCCCTTGGCATTCTTTCCAAGTGCACATCCTTTGCAAATGCCATCATGCTCTACCTGAAGCTCTGGAAGTCCCGTGACCATCCTCTTCAATGTTGGTAAAGCCCTGTAATGTAAGTGTGCAAATATTCGATGCCATAGCTCACACAAACTGATGTTGTCATGTACCAATGCTTCAGTTGGTTGTGCCAACAATTTGTATAGACCTCCCTCTTGAACACCAATCACTGTTGTGGGTCCACAATAGCTCTATTAGTTATCACAATGCGACCGATCGCAGCTTGCAGAGAAACAGATAGTGCCCAAAAGAGCTGGTTGCACTATGTAATACAATCCTTAAGGCGGTTGTGCCCTGTAATTAGGAAAATCACAACCAAAGGTAACATGGTCGCTCTTTGTGCATAGGCCACTTGCGACAATGACCGTACAAAGGCGGTTGCATCTTGTAATTAGGAAAATAATGACCAAAGGGAATGTGGTTGCTCTGTGTGCACAGACTGTTCGTGACCACGATCGTACAATTGCAAAAAATAGAATATCTGACATAGATCTATCAAATCTGGGACTTAAAGCTTTTAACTAGCTTTAGAAAAGACTTATACTAGCTTTAACACTGAAAGTTTTTAACTAGCTCTGATATCATGCTGAATTTTCTGATTTTCAGATCTGATAATTATTGCCTTATGATTTAAATGCAACTATTATCATAGAATAATTACACACTGAAAATCTCAAGAAGACTTAGCGGACTTGATGAGAGGTTGTTGTAAGTATATATTGTATGAGATGATTTATTACAATTGAGGGCCCCTATATATATACTTAGGCAGAGTGTCTTTTCATTAATGGGCATGTCTTTTCCATTATTGTATTTTCATTCATTAACTTATTATTAATTATTAATTGTTGATTATATATATATATATATATATATATATATATATATATATATATATATATATATATATATATATATATATATGTTGATGATTATTTCCTCACATGCACATCTAATTAATATAGATCACTCCATCCTGGAGCAGGCAATGTGAAAGCATCTCGAGTTTTTGTCACTCCTCGTCAAATCAACATGACTACTAGGAGAAAGACTACACCTGGGCCATTCACCACTAGCCAAATCAACATGGCCCCATGAGTGAATGTATCAGTCTCCCTTGGTCAAATAAACATGACCAATTTGGGAGAATGTTTGTCCAATGTTGCTAACTAGAGAAACATCATTATTCCGGGCCATTCAACACTAGCCAAATCAACATGGCCCCGTGAGTGAATGTATCATTCTCCCTTGGTCAAATAAACATGACCAATTTGGGAGAATGTCTGCCCGATGTTGCTAATATCATTAGTTAAGTGGATTTTTTTGTATTTGTTTTTGCCCCCTTCCCAAAGGAACTTTCAAATTTCTTTCACTATATATGACATGATGCCCATTGGAGTAAGAAGAACATATATTTGGTAAAGAGAGAGTGTTATTAAGAACGACCCAATTAACACCGCTCTCCCTACTGGGTTTAACCAATGAGAGCCCCATTGTTGCATTTTTTTTCTTCTAAAGGATACGCTTCTAGTGTGCTACCTTTGGATATGGTAAAGCTATTGGGATTCCTAAATATCTAAACGATGACTAATTGTTGGTGCAAGAAAACTCCAAAATTCTCATTATCCTCTCAAGAATAAGGGGAGGAGTATTCCAATTGTATGTGTTGCTTTTAGCTTTATTGATCTTACCTCTTGAAGCCTCCATGTATTGATCCAACACCTTCTTAAACCCTGAAGTGATAATCAAAGAGGTTTCTCCCACCAAAAGAGTGTAATTGACGAACTAAGAATGAAAAAAGAATAATAGGGGATACAAGGGGAACACCTGTTGTAGGTCCCTCAAACTATGAAAGAAAGAGGTAGGCCATCTTTTGCTAATGGAGCGATCCATGAGAAGCATGCACATGCTTTTACCCATCTTATGAAGTAGTATTAAAAACCAAAGTTTCCCATTACAATGAAAAGGAAAGAGTGATGAACCCAACGAAACACATTGCCCATATCGATCTTCACAATCATCCCCTTTTCGTTGTTGGACCTTCAGGAATGAATGGCCTCTTGCACTAGTAAGTATTGTCAGTAATATGACACTTCTATATAAAACCTCCTTCACATTCGAAAATTAAATTAGGGAGGATTCTATTTAAATGATTTGCTAAGATTATTGTCTAGATCTTATAAGATGCACTACAAAGTGAAGTTGGTCTAAACCCAGAAAAATATAAAGTATTGTTTTCCTTAGAAATGAGCTCAAGTAAGGAATAATTGGTTCCTCCTCCCGACCAATATTTATTTCATAAACATGTACTAGAGCTCTCCTTTAATTATACTTTAGCATGCATGGTAGAAATTGGTTGTTAAACCATATGGCCCAAGGGCTTTGTATGGGTCCAAATTCCAAATCGCCTTCACAAATTCTTCTTCCTTAATTCATTAGGAGAGTGTGTGGTTATCCTCATTTGAAACTAAATGAGGAAATCCTTTCAACATGGCTTGGATAACATTGCTAGAGGATGGCTCCTCCTCCATGTAGAGAAATGTAAAGTGATCATGTGTAGTAATCCAAATTCACTCAAAATCAGAAGTGCATTACACATTTTCCAGAGCAATATTTTGGACATTGTTTTTCTATTTCCTTCCTTGAGCTTGCTCATGGAAGAAGGTGGTGTTATTGTCCCCATACTTCAACCACAACCTTTTGAATTTTAGTCCCTATTGCTCATCCTCTTTATGAAATCCTAATGGAGTTTGTTAAAGAGGGTGTGATCTTCCTTTAGCATTTGAAGAGAGATCTCACGAGACTCTATGTAGGATTGAAGGGCTGATAAATGTTGTTGAATGGAAGATCACTCTTGAGAGGGGGGATATAGGATTGTTTTTCCAAATCCTTTAGTACCTTTTTAGTGGCTCAAAACATTTTTCTAAACAATATATGGAAACCCTTGAATCAACCTTTACTAGGTCTTGATGATGATCTTCGTAACTCTATCATCATGTAACCACATTGGATTAAATATGAAAGGTAATGGCCCATAATATAAAGTTGCCTAAAAAATCAGAGATATGGGTTTGTGGTTTGACACCACTAATGGAAGAATATGTGAATATATTTGAAGTTTTTCCTGCAAAAAACCACTATGAATGAGGAAACGGTCCAAAATTGTTGATATATGTCCTAGGCTCAAACACTTATATGTTTAGGTATACTTCCATTTTTTTGGCTTGATATCTATTAAGTCCTATTATGAAATCAAGTCACCTGCTATAATACTATTTTGGGTGTTCAAGGCTTCCCCCACCAATTTTAAGGAGCTCCAACAAAGATATTTTTCTTGAAATTAAATTGGGGCATAAACATTAAATACCTTAATATGTCTTCTAGAATGTTGGTGAGTCATAATAGAAAGGATTTGGTGATGAGTTATCTGAAATCATGTTATTTCAAAAGTTGCTTGATCCCAAAGGGTGCAAATCCTTCCCAATGCCCTTCTAGCACTCACAATGAATATGCTATTTTTTTCTAATGCTTTTTTCCTAGATTTACCATTACTGAATCTCCTAGTTTTGTCTCTTAGATGAGGATAATAGATGGCCTTTTTTACTTGATTGAGTCTTGCATTGGTTCTACCTTAGATTACTTCCCATTTCCCTACTATTCTAAGAAACAATTTTCAATATTTACCCAAAGAAGGATAGGATCCATTGCCACAGACAACATCCATTGTTACTTTGATTCCAAGATTTCTTTGTGTTTGTTACTTCTTCCCTCTTTTCTCTATTTGACTTCCATCTAGTATTTTTTTGGAAGTCATTCTTCATCTTCCTCTTGTTGCTATTGTGTTTTCTTCCTTGTCATAATTCCACTTAAATGTGATGATCTCTTATTCAAGGTTGCTTCCTTAGACATGGGTAAAGGCTAAGTCATTTCAATGATCTACTTAGGCCGATAAATATTTATAACCTCCATAGATGGTGCAAAATAAATGGGGTGGACAAAGGATTGGGGCATGAGAGTTGGAGAAGAGAGAGATGCTCGAAGACTAGTCTCTTGTTGTACAGGGGGGGTTAATGGATGAGGGTTTATATTTGGTCTAGACAAAATCACATATCGATTGGTTGTTTAGGTAGATTTACCTTTCTGATTTGGGGCCAAAGAGGAGCGAACTTGCTAGTTGTCGGGGGCTTTTCTTACATGTTTCCATTGTTCAATGTTTTTAGATGGGGCTTGAATTAGGGCCTAATATTTGCAATTCTTGGCAAAATGTCCATATTCATGATAAATTTGCTCTTAAAAAGGAGTTGCTTTTAGTCAAGATTCTACAAATGGATCTAGTTATCCAAGGATAGGGTTATTGCTCCTAGCATGCCTTTCTTTGTATCTACCTCAACACAAATCCTTGCATAAGCGAACATCCCTAATTTGGGTCTGATTTATCAATTGTATTTTCCTAGAGTATTTCCTATGGATTTCAAGGATTCATCATTCCAATGATGCAGAGGAAGATGGGGAAATCTCACCCATAGAAAGATTGTCGAAGGAACATCCATCTCTAGATAAAAAAACGAATTCCATTTGTTGAGATACATTCCTATTTGTCCCATGAAATACGAGCTACTTTTTAAAACGAGGTCTCTATCCTCTTTGAGTTCAAACAAAAAAACATAACATCCTCCTCCACATAAAAAACACGATATCTTACCTTTGATCATTTCCATCTAGTTTTTTTGTATCCATTGGTCCATTTCTTTGGAGGAAGGCCAAAGACCTAGGAATTGCCTCATGAGACCTTTTTTAGCGAAACGATATAGCTTTCATCCATATAATTGAATGAGGTAGCCTGATGTCAAGGGTTGCAACCACTTTCTTCATAAATTTAGAGGGTGATTTCTTATTATAAGGTTCAATCAAGGAGACAACAAAGGCCTAAAAGGCCAATGTCTTATCTAAGGGAGGAGAGGAGTTTCCTCCTCATGGATCAATTTCTGTGAGGAAAAAATTTGATGAGGAGGATAGCGAGGGAGGAAAGGCATGAGGCTTAGGATTTTAGTTGTAGATCTTATTATAATTCAAACCATTCATACTTATATGTTGTTACAACGATGATGAGGGTATATTCAAGGATGTATTGGGGTTATTTGGAGGAGGTTCTCCTAATATATAAGGAGTTAGTGTGTAACTCATATCTATTATCACTTTGGGAGTTATGATATGCACTCACATTTGGTACACATTGTAGATATCTTAGTTTATTATGTTATTTTGAGTATTTAACTCATAACATTTGGTATCAGAGTAGATGATCCTCATATCTGCACTTTCACACAAGCAATTGTAGCACTTTTACTATAAATATTTTTTGGAATATTGGATTTGCATGGAAATTGCAAGGTGGAAGAGGAAAGAGAAAAATATTTTGGTCAAATTTTCAAAATTTGTTTCCCAATAATTTCATAGTTACAGGGTGAGGAAGTTAAGGTTTTTGTCTCATCCTAAAACTACGCTTAAACAAGTGATTTCAATAAAAAACCATATCTAAATATTGTAATGTCAAAGCTGTGTGCCACCTATGGCATTGGAAAGAAGATGGACTAGGGTGTTTCATGTAGAAATTTCATATTCATAATTGAAAAATTGGCAGTGTAGCATACTGTAGTAGTTTGCTCTCCTGGAATGTGCGAAACTCAGAAGTTTTGGAAAAGTCATGACAATGTTTTCTTGGCGCATCAAAATTTAGTGAGACCCATGGCATTGTAGAGAATACATACCAAGAGGTTACATGATGAAATTTTAGACTCGGTAGAAAATTTATTTTGGTAGGTATATCAGTTTAGGGTCTTCTTATAAACTAGTGATTGATTAGGGATTAAAAAGGCCGCGTTAACTCAAATTGTCATTACTTTTGAATGGAATGTTTGGTTGAGTGATTCAAAATGTAACGCACTCGACCCCCTAAACCCTCTTAGGCTAGTGGGATGTCAAAAATCCACTTCCATTATGCTTCAAGTCTCGGGTTTTCATCCTTACTCAACCTTTGTCCCATGTGTCACACATGTGGACCTCTTCTGCACAACATGCAACTATGACAAATATGCAGACTCATCACTCTTTCTCTCTCAAAAATTTCTAGGTGAAATGTTGTTACATAGACCAGGGGTCAACCTCCCGAATCAGATGACTCTAGCTCATTCACTCAACCAAATTGATGGTCAGCGGTGAATTGAGATTCCTTTCCCATTGAGAATGCAGGATATACAACCCAAACGTTGTTCCCGATAGAACCTTTCCGACAACTCTACTCCTGACAGATCCAATGGTCTTCGGTCTAGGAAATTAACAGTCCTAGTGGACTCAATACCTCAAAGTATGCGATGAATAATGCCTCACTTGTCCTCCACTTAACACTTTGACAAGTGGGGTCTACAACAAATCTATGGCCGATATCATATCAGGTTGTCTTACCCTTAGATCAATGGTGTCCAGTTTCTCAGACATTTGCCATCGGAAAGTGTCCACTCTTCGCGATCACGAGACTTCTCGAACGATTCATCCTGATGAGAAATTCTTTGATGGATATGACGGTCCTCAGATCCTCACATCCAATTGTTATGAATCATTTGGATCCCACATCTGTTCAATATTTAATAGGCACATCGCTTTGACTAGGATCATTCTTCGGGATGGATTGTTCCATATCCAACGGCTCAGAATCCATTGGCCTCAACACTGACAGATCTACGACTTTGGTTTCTCTCATCTCTTGGCATCATACATTTCCTCATCAAAAACTCCTCCCACACCTCATTCAAAACTTTCTTGAACTCCACTCTCCTGATAGACTTTTCGGCTTAGTACTTAGGGCATCTATAACCCATATCTCATTGGCCCATCCTCCAATAGATAAACGACTCACCTCCTATCACAATTCCACCATCGAGAATCCACTTTGGCTTCACATTTTTGGTTTCCCCAAAGGCTTCACCTTCCAATATGATTTCTCCCAAATCCTAGATCTCTGAAGAATGGTCGAGATATGCTCCTTTCACTGAATCAACGACTATCGTTCCTCTGGGTTTAATTAAAGGATTTCAACATGGCTATGGATCATTTATGGACTTAACAATTCCATGGTTTTCTAGACACACTTATGCAATGGTTTGAATCAAATCCTTAAGGTTTTTAAGCCACTTCACTGCAAGCAAGAAACACTCTACCCAAACACCCAAATGAAGATTTATATCCTGCAAACTTTCCATTTCAAAAGGTAGGAGAAAATACAAGATTTCTCGGCCTTTCTCATAGTATTATCACAATCGCTTCATTTAACAATCAAGGGAGATTATATCACTCCATTTAAATCATCAGTTAACATTTATTCATTACACTCCAAATCATTAATATGAATAGAACATAGTTTAAGACCATTAATAAACATTCAAGAGACATTTCAGGTAAAACACTTATATGTTCAGTAATGTTTCCAACCAGCCAACTGACTTAGGGGAAATTCCTTTCCACCCAAACATAGGATATGTTGCATTTTTCCTTTATACATCATGGCACCCCCATTCTAGGCCATGATACCACCAAGGGACTCTCTCTTAGTTGACTTCCAAGTCAAATAATGGATCATAAAGATTACTCTTCTTCACTCCACTAGAAACAATGAAAGTTTCCCTCTTCCCACCAAGCTCGAGACCTCCATGAGTTTATCAGGCACCTTCCCAATTGGATTTCCACTACATAAGGGAGCGCATTCTTTGTTATGCAATCCCTCAAAGACCTCCCCTTACCAGTGCCAGTTTCTTTCCAGAAAGCACCAAGTCGTGGTCCTCTTTTTCTTCAGTCTGGATATGGGTCTTTTCTATGTTCCAGGGTGACCATTCAAATATTGGGAAAGTTTCCTATTTTAATCAAGAAAAATTCCCAGTATTCTATTGCTTAGATTTGTATACATGGGATTTGTCTTCTCATATGCATTAGCATATGTTTGTGAGTCTACAACTCATCTTAGTGTGTGATTGTTTTCTGTTTTTATGCACGTGTCCAGTCTCTGTGTCTGTGTGCTCTCTTCTATTTTCCCCCTCTTACTCCTTATTCCTTTTTCCCCATTGGAACATTCTCTCTATTCCTTGGGATACCCCACTGGCTTCTATCAGAAGTAATCCCACATATCAGGCTCTTCAATCGAAGGGGCAATCCCTGTGTACTTCTGGTTGACGCTTCAATCGACCCTTCACTCTTCTAAGTACCAATTCAGAAGATAATTATAACTACTCAATTACCCAACCAGATCACCATTAACATGTTTTGTGGGGTTAAGACAATCAAGGTACGTTGGACATGTTATGCATTCAAGTAATGCCGGTGCATGTTGGATTGTTGGTGAACTTCCTAATTTCTTCATTAAAACTTTCCAGTTCCACCTCACCAGTCCCACTGGTGGTATCATGGCCAGTACTGCAAGGATTACTTCTTAGTCAGTTTTATGGTGTTTTCATTAATCATAAACATAATTACATGCTTCATTAATCACAATAGATGAAGTCTTAAACATGATTACAGTCATGGGGGGAAATGGGGTGTTACATGAAAACCATTGGAAATAAAAGAGAGAGAGGATCGTATATAGGTAAGAGTTTTGGAACAAGTTTGGATAAGTATTGAAGGCTTGCGAAATTAGAATCTACGGGTTTTGGTTAGACCCTAAGTAAGAATTGATGGTGAGACTTAAATTTAGTGGAGACAAAGATGAAATTATTCCTATAGTTGAATGGGTTAAGATAAAAAAGGAAAATTATACAAGTTCTCTTGATTTAGGTCTTTATTTTAACGGTGAAGCTAAAATATGGCAGTATAGTTTTGATAAATATATTAGATGATACTCTATGTGGGAATAATTTGAAGAAATATTCTCAAATAGATGGGCCGAGGACAAAAAATGAAGGAGACACATACAATTGAAGATGAATCCAATGAAACTAAAGAATCACTTTCCAAATTGTAGTTAAAGGAAGAGCTCATAAAGAAGGGTACTAAATTTACCAAGATGCAAATCCTTAATGAAGCATTGATTAAGGAGGTTTAGAATTTAAAGCAAGAAAATATGAACAAATGCAAGAAGGACAATGATGAGTCCAAGGAAGAATTGAAAATTAAAGATGAAGAAATTAAAAGGTTGCATAAGCATAAACATGACATTATTAAGGATATTAAGAATGTTAAAATACATCTACAATAGGAAGAATCAAATATTAAGGATGCAGATTCTACCCAAAGTTGGAGAGGATACTACCATTATAATTGAAGACAAAACTACCATAAGAGAGGAAGACAAAATCAGTAAGAAGGTTGAAGAAGCCTTAAATACCAATGAGGTAAAACTAGAAATGCAATCTAGAATTGAAGAAGCACGAAAGAAGTTGATACATAATATCACCATTTATTTATAGAAGGAGAAGGAAGAGAAAACACAAGAAGCTCACCATAAAATAATTGAAGTTGAAATCCAATTGGATGATATAAAGGTAAAATACGATGGTATTACCTTGAAGACAAATAAATTAAATATCAAGCACAATAGTTCCAACATATCTTGTACCAAAAGATAAGATGATGAAAAGGGTGTGGAAAATGAAGGCCAAACTTGAAATGTGAAACCTTATCAACATCCTCGTTACTAAGAAAGTTGGAAAGAAAGACAAGAAGGTCGACATCATAATTACCTAGGAAGAAGATGGAAATAATAGTCATGGAATAGGGCATCAAGAAACAATTATGCAACATTATGTTATAAAAGACCAACAACTACAACAAATTGGAAAAGCCACAACAATGGAGGTAATTAAAGGAAATGAATCTATCAAAAAGTGACACTCAAAATAATTGAATATGGATTGATGGATAATCATTAGTGGTGGAAAGAGAGCATGAACAAAAGGTAAATCCTATTACTTGGTTTCATCACATGTAAACCCTTAGCTACCTTTAAGAACAAAGTTTTTTGAAGGGGAGTATTATGTTTTGACACTAATGGGGTATATATAGGGGTGTACCAGTGTTATTAAGAGGCGGTTCTCCTAATCTACAAGGAATCATTATGTAACTCATATATATTATCACTTTGAAAGTTATGCTACACACTCTCATTTGGTATAAATTATGTGTATCTTGGTTGATTATGTTATTTTGCGTATTTGAATCATAATGCAAGCTAAGAGAAAAGCCTCGAGAATCTATGTATTCAGTAAGTTAAGAGAAAAGTGTTAATAGTTATTTGAAATAAGAATATGGAGAGTGTCTTGTTATTATAAAAAGTTGTGAGAAAGGACTTAATTGTTATATGAATTTTTATTGATGTAAAATCTTAAGGACTTTAATGCTTCTTTTGGAATGTCATTGCTAGTTGATGTTGTTGTTTGACAATATATAAATGGATTATTGTGAATATATGTTCGATTTATTATAATGGCACTTTTAATTATCAATGCAAAAAACTATATATGTACTAGCAATATAGGAGCAACTAGCTCAACCAACTATAACTAAACAAACGTTGGTTACATCTCTTCCAAGAAATGTGCCACCAACCAAAAATGTTGCATCAATAAATCATGATGTAATGTTACCCATTGTTGCTTCTAAATATGTATTATCCTTTATTAAAAGATGAAGACTTAGTCAAAAGTTGCATAGGTGTACACAAAGGCAAGCCAAAGAAAGAAAAACATAAGGGAAGAAGGTGTTGGATATGTGTTGCATTCTTTGCAAGTAGGCTTTGCCACATCCTGAAAAGGGCTTAGGGGTGGAGCCCTCGAGGAATTTTTTGGTCTATTTTGTGCTCTTTTTTATTAATGGTTTCAACACATTATAATCTAATCATGGTTAAGGAATCAGGGTTGTAGTATAATATGGGTAAGAGGATTGGGGTTAATTGAAGCTACAAAATACCTAACATATTGTATGATGAATGGTAGAGTTAATACAATGAGATGGAGAGAGGTGTGGCTCTTAGTTAGGTTGGTTTTCCTAGTTAAGGGTTTCTAGGGAAAATATATGTGTATTGTGTGTGTGAGTGCAATTGTTTACCTTTTTATTTCTTTTAGGAATTTGTATGCATTGCTTCACTTGCAAGGGTTTAAAACTTATAGTTGGTATTAGGGAAATGCTATTAGCTTCAAGGGGATGCCTTTGTTGCTAAGGTTTAGCTTAATGTTGACAAAGAAAGTTGATCATAGGTCTATGATAAACCTAGTTTGAGTGGTTGCTCTACGTCGATGATTCTTTTGCAAAAGAAAATTGTGAGCAATTATATAATATAGATTGAGAAATTTAAAGGATAGAGATTTGAGCTATGGAAGCTCAAGATGAAAGACCTTCTTGTAGACAAAGGATAATGACCCATTGTCGACATTGGTACTGTTCCTATGGGTATAGAAATGATAGATTGTATTAAGCTAGATAGCAAGGCAAAGAGTATGATTTGGTTAAGCCTTTCATATTTGGTGTTACTGAATGTATCAGGAGAAGCCACAACTAAGGACTTATGGGATAATTTAGGGACTTTGTATCAGTCTAAGTCTCTGATAAACAAAATTTTCCTTCAAAAGAAGTTGTCCCGAGGATGAACAACAATAACTCTATGACATAACATCTCAATGCTTTTAACGTTGTGGTAAGTCAATTGTTGTTTGTTGATAATTAATTTTTTTAAAGAAGATAAGTGCATTAGTCTACTATGTTTTGTGCCAAATTCATGGGATAGTGTGGTTGTAACTCCTCGAAATAATGTAACCACATTAAAGCTCAATGATTTGGTTGCATCTTTATTATCAGAAGAAATGAGATGCAAAACCATTGTTAGGGTCCGACCCTAATCCCTCTTAGTTGGTCATTAGTTAGCATGATATATTTTCCATGTAATAAAGGCTGACATGAGTTAATAAGGCCTATTAAATAAATGTGAACAAGTCAATGTAAGAAGATCTAATAGAAGCTTCCGCTTCTAGAAGGATCTTCCTATAGAATGTTCTTTAGAAGATAGAATTAGTATAAATAAGAGTAGGAGGTATGAGAAAGTTTGTCTTGAGTATTATTGTAAGAGAGCTCTGCTCATTTTAGAGGTTGCCCCCTCAAAGAGGCAAGTGAACAAAGCTTTCTTGGTGCTATCAATATTCTGTTTCTGCTCTTTACTGAATGTTCCTATTATTCTTGGGGTATATTTTGCTTGTGGTGTTATCTATTTCAAGTTAAGCATATCACAAGTTGTATCGGAGCTCTTTCCTGGGAATTTTTTTCCAAGGTAGAGACATGTTCTAACGTCTTTAAGCTATAGTGATCTGTTGTTCAACGTATAAATCCACAGTCGGGGAAGCATACATGCAGGAAATACAAGAGGTTTTTAAGCTCACGTTGTTGGACACTCTTGTAACCTCAGTTGGTACCCCTTTGAGTGGTAGTACATTAGACAACACCTGTATATGGATTGGCTTAGGTATCCTAAAACCCATTGTAGATAAACTGATCGACTGCCTGATTGCTATAATGCCACCGAGAACAAGACTCATGAAGATATTCTCTAGTACCTGGGTAATCGGGTAGTACAGATAAGGGTACGTTCTAGCCTCCTTGGTTGGTGCCTTGAGATATTGGGTCGATTAGTATTGTTCGACCCCACATGTTATATACATACATACATATATATATATATATATATATATATATATATATATATAGTGGTCCCATTGACACCCTTATTTGGGACCTCTACCATTAGATTTCTCTCTTTGTCCTGATTGCAATGGTACCTATCATTTTTAAGCATGTTTTTTTAGTGGACCCGACCCCCCTTTCTGATACCCTCAATTGGGACCTCTCCCACTAGATTCCTCTCTCTGTCATAATTGTCCCGGTACCTCTCATTTTTAAGCCTCTTTTTTTCCGTGGACTCGACCCCTCTTCCTAACACCCTTATTTTCCACCTAGGCCACCAACCTCCTTATGTTGATCGTTGAGGTATCATTCTACCTAAGCCTCCACAATGGCCCCTACCACCCGTGCTTAGAACCTGGAAGAGTTGGACACTAAGGTAAACAAATTGTCCGAGGACATGGACCAGGTACATACGAGCCTGAACTCCA
>ML810930.1:59103-88163 GCA_009831015.1 Picea engelmannii
AAATAACCAAGGGTGGTGGTAAGGAAAAATTTGTGTGGGGCCGGTCCCCACAACAAGCGTTCGACGATTTTAAGCAACGCTTGTGCTCAGCCCCAATACTTTCACTACCAAACCTACAACAAACCTTTGAGATCGAGATAGATGCTTCAAACTATGCGGTGGGCGTCGTTCTCACTTAGTACGGCCACCCCGTGGCCTATCATAGTGAGACACTATCAAATGTTGTCCGTAAGTACCCTACTTATGACAAATAAATGTACTCCCTTGTGCAAGCCTGCCGCCAGTGGAGACATTACATTCTTGGGAAGGAGACAATCATCCACACTGATCATAAGCCACTACAGTTCATGCAGACACAAGGAAAATTGCAGAATGATCGCCGTCAAAAGTGGTCCACATACTTGCAAGAATTCCACCTCAACATCAAGTATAAAACAAGAAGCACTACTCGCATCGCTGATTTCCTCAACAGACCTCCAGTCGCGACACTCACCACGGTGCTAGACTCCTACGACCATGAGACCTCTGGATGGCCCCAACTCTATGAGACAGACCTGGACTTCGCCACCACCTACCAAATGTTGGGTGAAAACGCAGTTGTCGATAATTTCCATCTCCAAGATGGGTTGTTGTGTCGTCTCAGCCATATCTGTGTTCCATCAAGCGAGTGAGCAAAGCGGATATGGGAATCCCACTACAGTCGGGTGGCAGGACACTTCGTCGTCGAAAAGGCAGTGGCGATGCTACAAAAACATTTCTACTGGCCGAAACCTCGACAGGAGGTCAGCAAGTATATCAGGTCCTGCACTGCCTGCACTATTGGAAAACCGACCAATAAGAAACAGGGCCTGTACACCCCTCTTCCTACACCTGATAGGCCATGGGAATCCATCTCAATGGACTGCATGTCGTGCCTCCCGTCCACCAAGCTGGGAAATGACTATGTTTTTGTGGTTATTGATCGCTTTTCTAAGATGGCGATTCTGGTTGCCTGCAAGAAGAACATCACAACAGAGGCCACTGCCAAGATCTTCTTTGAACGAGTCTAGATACATTTGGGAATCCCACTAACCATTGTCTCAGATCGGGACAGTCAATTTCTTAGCACATTCTTGTTGAGCCTCTAGTCACTGTTGGACACCAAGCTCACCAAATCCACTGCCTTCCACCCCCAGATGGATGGCCAAACCGAGGTCATCAATTGAATGATTGTGCATATCCTTCGCATGTATAATTCAAATCACCCTCGCACATGGGATGAGAGACTTCCCTATGTCCAACATGCTATAAGTGAGCCCTGCATAGCTCAACTGGCCACAACCCCTTTAAGGTGGGGTTGGGATTCCAACCATTGGGTCCCATAGATGTTGCACTTCCCCTTGTGGTCACCTCGACCGACTCATCTCCTGCTCCAACTGAAACTGACAAAGCCACCTAGTTCATTGAGTGGATCCATCACATCCGCCAACATGTTCAATATATCCTACAGAAGTCCAATCAAAAGTACAAGCAACGCCATGATCAACATCGGGTGCCACATAAGTTTCAAGTGGGCGACAAAGTTTGGATGCACTTGCTGAAAGAACGCCTTACAGGACCCCATCGAAAGATTCACCCACTCCGTTATGGGCTGTACACCATCACCAAGGCCGTGGGGGATAACGCTTTTGAGCTAAACATTATTGCTTTCCTTGGCCTACACCCAGTGTTCAATGTGGATCTCCTTCGCCCTTATTTCCCACCATTATTGGACACCTTAGACGTAACAGAGCAACTGACACTAATAGAGCTCAACCCCGACTGTTTACAACATGCATCCAATGATGAAATTGTGGACATACAAATCAAGGGAACTCGACAACAAAGGATTCAACTTTATCGAGTCGTCAAAGCAGGGCAACTCTTGCACTAAGGCAAGTGGCTCACCCAGGGCCAAATTCATGGGAAATTTGCTCATCTGATGGGGAAAATCAACGCAATGGAGAACATTGATTTCTAAGGAGGGAGGATTGATCCAGGTGGATATTGATGGCCACCCACCTCTTCCAACTGGATCAAAACAATTTTATGACAATTTTGGCAATTTACTATTTTTAACAGCTTTAACTTCCATGGCCATTTTGAGGGCCTAAATGAATGTTTTTTGGGATAGATATTCTCAATGATAGTAAAAGGCATGATTGAGCCCCCAAAATGAATCTCCTCGATGATACCTTTCCAACGGGCTATCATACGTCTAAAACAGAGATCGTAAGCAAAAGTTACGACCCCTAGAAGTTGATATACTAACTTACCCAAACGGGGCCCACATGACTTTTGGCGCTTCATCTCCTAGGGTTAGGTTTTTGGCATTCCTATTTATTTTAAAAAGGCCTTCAGAGCCTCATTGTAATGATCTTCTAGTGAATGAGCGCAACCGTCACATCTCTTCTCAGAGATAAGCCACCACCATTCCAACAAGCTTGTTTCCGTTGCATTTTACAGTTTCAGCTTATTTCCTTATTGAATAGAAAACCAATTTTACTGTATCTCTGTTATTTTGTGTTAAGCACCTCTTAATAATTTGTATTCATTTTGTGCTGCTCATAAAATCCGGATCATCATAAGACTTAAAGACCTCCCTAAGTGGTGGAACCCATGATGATCTCAATCCAACTAATAATTATAGGTTTAGGGTAGAGGACAAGGGTGCTTGGAGTGACAATTTTGATTAGAGCTTTAAATATATTAAGCAAATTTTTTAAAATGTAGGGCATGTTGGAAACACTTTGTTGTATTTTCTCTATTTACTAAAATGGTGGTCAACAAGAGAGAAATATATATAGGATTTTATTGATGTAGATTGGGTTTGAGATATTAACAACAAAATATCTACAACTGGTTACATTTTTAACCTATTTATCAGAGTAATCAATTGGATGAGTAGGAGGCAGGTCATAGTTGCACTATGAACTATAGAAGATGAGTACATGGTAGCCACCCATGGAAGTAAGGCAATTGCATGGTTACAAAGAATGTATTTAGGTATTGGTTTTATCTAGAAAGTAGTAAGGATAAACTCATGATAGCTCAAGTGTAATTTTGTTGTCAAATAACTCTGTTTATCATGCTAAGACAAAGCATATTGATGTGCAACGCTAGAACAAAGTGTTTTTAAATAACGTTGACACCATGAATAATGTTTCAGTCATTGATGAAGTCTCATAGTACTGAGAACTACTCTTGATGTAGAGAATCAACGTGCATAACTACCCTTGGTAGTTGATTATATGAATTCCTTGACCCTGACCCCATTTTTGTGAAGTATTCAACAAGTGGAAGAATGTTGAATATGTATTGTATTCTTTGTAGGTAGACTTAGCCACATCCTAGCATGGGTTTAGGGGTTGGCCCCTTAATGAAGGTGGTATATATGTTTTGTGCCTTTTCAGCTAATGGTTTTGACCCATTGTAATCTAATCCTGGTTTAGGGATTAAGTTGTAATATACTCCAAGTTAATAGATTAGGGTTAATTGAAGTTGTATAATACTTAAAATATTGTATGGTGAATGATTGAGTTAATACAATGAGGTGGAGAGAGGTGTAGCTCTTAATTAGGCTAGTTTTCCTAGTTAAGGGTTTCTAGGGTAAATCTCTATGTATTGTGTGCATGCCATTGTTTACTTTCTATTATTCTTAAGAATCTATATCAATTGCTCAACTTACAAAGGTTTAAAACTTACAAAAGGATTTCTTGGTTGAGATTAAAGATGACCAACCCATTGGCCAACATACTACAAGATTGGCCATAGAGTTGCGTTCAAGATGTAGGTTTGATTTGGATGTTACCAGATCAAAGCTTTTAGATCGATATCCAAGAAACATTGATTTTATGATACAAAAAATGGAATTTTTTTGTTGTTGTGATTATTGGTGGAAAGATATCACTACTATAATACAGGGCAGTAACATCGTCGATTTACAGTGCTACAACCCATTTTCCCTTGGTCAATTTTGTTTTTATGGCATGCATCAGGTTTTTGATGGTATTTTGTGTCACATTTATTTTGTTTTTACATCTCGTTCACACCATATGTACAATGCTAAGAACATTAAAAAAAATTGTTACCTTTTATTGCATCGTGTTTGTGTCAATGTACATCATAATTGCATTGTTTTTAGATCATTCATGCATAGTTGTAATATGTTATTGGTGTATGTGTTATGTTTGCATCATGGTGCATCAAATTAGCTTCTTATTCATACATATATAACATCATATTAGCTTCGTTATAGTGTTGAAATATTGTATTCAATAAAAAACTACAGTTTATGAAATTGTTATCATATTTGCACATAGTTTTGATGCCATTCTTCTTGGGACTTTCAATTGATTTTTGACAATAGTGCAATCTACAAAAACTAATGTAAAGAATCATAAGTTCACTATGAAGAGAATGATATAACGTGATGTGAAGAATCATAAGGTCACTATGAAAGGAATCATAGAACATGATGTGAAGAATCATAAGGCAACTGTGAAGGGAGAAATATAGAGCAACATGTTTCAAACACATATTTGTTTATTAGGGACTAGTATGGTTATGCATATTGTATTGAATTAAACCACATGCTCCACCACTTGTGTAAGCCCCTATCAATTCCTTTGAGTTTCAGTCTTGGAACCGTACTCCCTAAGCAGAGTGTTTCTTGCATTACCTAGGCCCCATGCATACATCCTCCCTAAAACCCATCTCTTCTCTTCAAAGTTCAGGCTAATAGACTACATTTGAGAGGAAAAATCAACATTCAAGCCACTACTAAGTACCCAATGCTGTCATATACCACCTAGCCTAGATTCATGGTAAATAATTATTCCCTATTAGCTTAATTGATTTTGATGGGATTGATAAGACCTTGATAAGTCATACTTGATGACATATCTACCAATGTGGACTTCATTTTTCTTTGATTCACCCTTCTTGTTTTCACTATCACCTTTGGATTCATCACCACCCTTCTTATCATTAATCCCTCTTCCCTTTTTGTTTTCTCCACCATGCTTCGTCTTCCTACAACCATTCTTCTTATCCCAACCATCACCACCTTCCTTCTTCTCTCCCCTTCTTTCTTGTCCCATTCTTAGTTGTCTCCGTCCTTCTTGTGTGGGATGAATCTCCATACAATTCCTTGTGTTTTTGTGGAGATACAATGGCTCGTAACCATTATTATAATTTAATAATTGATGGATCAATTGTAAATATTAGAACGAGCTATTCATTTTTGTTTTTTGCTTGTTTGTAGTTGACCGATAGGGGAGTTGTGGGATTTGGAAGCCAAGCCAATACATGTTTTCTTTTTCTTTCATTTTGTATATTGCAAAGTAGAAAGCATGTTGGGGATAATTATGGAATCTTTGTATCATATGTGGTTTGCAATCCTCAATTGCATCACAGTATGAAAATATGTCATGCTACTACTCCATGAAATAGAATTGCAGTTGAGAAATTAAGCAATCATACGTCCTCCTTGTAATCAATTTCTTCTCTTCAAAGTTTAGCCTAGTACACAAGACATAAGAAGAAAAACAACCACCATTTAAGTTGCTTCTAAGTACTTAGTGTTGTGATATACCAACTTCGCTAGATTTGTGCAAAATAATTCTTTCCTATCAACTTATTTGATTTTGGTGGGCTTGATAAGATCTTTAAAATATCCTCAAATCCCAACGTTCCATTTATGCACAAATTCAATCATGCCCAAAACACATATTTTCTAATAGTACTTTAAGAGAGTTACATTATATAACAAGAATTTGGGTTTTATCTCTGAAGAGTTAAGAAGGAAACACATATTGAATGCCATATCTAGGAATAAGAACCTATTTTTCTTGCCTTCACTCTTCTTGTGTTCACCATCACCTTTGGATTCATCATCGCCCTTCTTATCATCATCTCCTCCTCCCTTTTTATTTTCTCCACCACCCTTCTTATCCCCACCACTACCACTTTCCATCTTCTTCCCCCTTCCTAATTGTCTCCATTCTTCTTTTGTGGGATGATCTCTGTATAATTTATGGTCTTTCTATGGATATATTCCAACAACTTGTTGGGATCCATCGACATTTCCTTGACAACTGCCTTATGATTCTTCACATCAAGTTCGACAGACTGCACTCTTGTTCAATTGACATAAATCAATGATGCTAGAACTGCTTGTAGTGTTTCTTATTCGTGGTCTTCAAGATGCTTTCACATGCTTGGAATATTTTATGGGAGCCTAAAAATATTTTATTACAAACTTTTTAATTAACAAAAATACAAAGATTTAATTAAGAATACTTTATTATTATTAAAAAATTAAAATAATTGAATACTATTAAATTAGGCGAGCTTTCAAACAATTTAACACTAATCAATATTTTTTTAATTAATAAAATTTATTATACTTAATTAATACTTTTTTATTAAACATTATTTAATAACTAATACTAATTATAAATATTTTTTACAATAAAATTAATACTAATTATTATAATTAACAATAATAACAATTGATTAACAATATTATAAATTATAATAAATTACTAATCATAACCATAACAGACTGTGTTTGTTGCAATATCATAGTTGATTGAGTCTGGTGCAAATATTTATATATATCAATTACGTAGTCAATGAAATTATCAAAGAAAAACAATGAAGACATTGGAGATCAGATATTTCTGTAATCAAAACACTTCAAACATATTTATGTGGGATGATCTCTGTATAATTCTTGGTCCTTTTGTGGAGATATAATGTGTCATAATTGTTATTAAAATTAATGAACAAATCGATCGAATCAAGGATTAGAGCGAGCTATACATATTTTATTTATTATTATTATTAATTTCTTGAGAAAGAAAAACTTTATGTTCTTCAAAAAAAGAGAATATACATATTTTTGTCCCTATATGAGATTATCCATTTCTTGTCACTTTTCTGCCTATAAGGTCAAAAACCACTTTCCATCCATACTTACATATTTCTTTTCTTTTTCAAAACATTACAAAAAAATAATTACCAAATGAGCAAGAAAACCATTGAAAATATAAAAGAGATTACATACAGGAATTCATTTCCTCGTGAAATTTCCCATCAAAATACTCTTGAGTGATGAAAGCTCCCACATTCAGCAATAGCGATTCCTTAGAGGGATCATTTGCCAAAAAGTTAATATCCTCGAGGATATGGTTGATGGAGAACGATTATAGAGAATCAAGGAATGAATGGATCTGATCCATAAGAGTCTCGAGTCTTAGAACCTGTATTTGATGCCGACCATTTACCGTTTTGACCACAACCTTGGAGTCTCCTAGGATATGGATATTTTTAAGATTTAAATATGTCACCATAAACAATAAGGCCCATAATGCTGAAATCTATGCCTTAGTGTTTGTTCCTCTTTTTAGGGAGTAACGGATTTTGAAATAATGAGAATTTGTAATATAGAGAATCGCTCCAGCCCCACACCCCGGGGGGTACCTCTGACTTGCCCCGTCAAAAAAACCCCACGACATACTTTTGTCTATACTAGGTATTGAGAGCACTTTGTGCTTTGGAACTTTGATTGTACTCCTAAATTCCTGAGATAGTTTAACAACCGAGGCCACAACAATTTTCAAAGGAGCGTGGACATCCTGGAAGATACACACATTACACGCCCACTATAGAAAATAAACCATTTGAAAAGGAAGGCAAGATAATTCCTTTATTCCTGGATCCACTTTCCATGTTTTAACCATTTGAGAGTTTTGCTTGAAAGAGTTGGATTGTGAAGATTTAAAAGTTTTAAGACCTATGACATTAACTGCTAAGCAAATTGAGAGAGAATGAAAAGGTGTTTCACAGATTCTGACTCAACCTTGCATAGAGCACATCTACCTGGACCATTCCAACCTCATTTTATCCCAATATCCCATGTTAACATCCCATTCTCAATGGAAAACCATAGCATTATCTTTGTTTTTACATAAGTGTGAGATTTCCACACATACGACCATCACCGTTCTCTCCCCCCTTCGAAAACAACATCCTCCATAGTTATGTAGCCCAAATTTATAGTATATATTCATTTTTTCTCATTTCTTGATCAAACTGTAGAGTCCTCATCCTCTTCTTAGAGATTAATAAAATTTGAAGTAAGAAGATCGGTATAGGACTTCCATTCCTTTACAAGATTTCCTTCCAGCTCCAGCATGCCCTATGTCTTCCATAAGGTTCTACCAAATAAATCTCCTCCTTCTAATCATGCATCCCATAGGGAGATTATGCCTTGATCATGTAACTCTAATAGTGATTCCCCTGATAGCTTGAAGCGTAGACCTGCATTAGCCCAAGGGTCCTCCCCGATTTGAATGCCTTTTCATTTCCTACTTGCCATACCAACCACTCACTTACTAAATTAGAAGTCGTTGCCATTACCCTCCATCCTATCGAACTATTGTTACCAATTTTCCTTGGAGATTGCAACCACACCACAAGGGATTTTCCAGATAAATAATTGGAAGTCACCACCTTTTGCCAAATCATTTTGTTTTGGATTAGTCTCCACAAGCTTTTAGCAGACATAGATTTGCAGAAATAAACCAAATTTTTTATGCCCCAACCTCCTAATTCTTTTGGAATCACTAGATGAGACCATTTGAACAAAGGAATTCCTCCCGAGTCTTTGCACCCTGACCATAGGAAATTAAAACAAACTTTCCTAATTCTTGATAAAATACCAACCATAATTTTTACAATTGTGGCCTAGTTATCTAGAGCCAGATGTTATCACAAATTCTAGGGATAACTAAGGAGATAATGTCTCGAGGCCCTCAAGTTATAGACATGGAGTATCGAGATACAACTTAACCAACATTGTCCATTTGCACAGACAGAGACCCACCTCACCACCACAATTCCAAGTTCATCATGAGGGTATCCACCACATCAACTGGCTTCCAGAAGACATTGGGTCTTGATGCATGAGGTACAAGTCAGGTTTTATGGTGGAGTATCATTTCAATATTTGAGGCATTTGAGTTTGTTACATTTTAAACTGCTTTTGATTATGTAACGTTTGCTTGGAAATTATGCTCTTTTCCTTGTTTCATCTTGGTGGTTGAAATTGTGACCTAGTAAGTGGGTCACCCTTAGGGATATGTTTTCTACTGGGAGGTCCTCTTGACGAGTCATCGTGCCATTCCAGACCATACTTGTCACTTTCCACATTTCATCCCCTCATCTCCTTACCTTTTGGGATTTCCAGATGTATTGACCTAAGAAGGGATTGTTCCTCATTTCATGGGAAGAAGGGTTTAAGGCCTAGAGGCATGTAGTTGGAAAATGATAAAAGCCAATCATGAACCTTCTATATTCTCACCTAGGGATCCTGAGGACAATGAAATATCTCTCATAAGAAATTGATGGGACCCGCAAAAAATAACTAATGCAAAATGCCAACCAAAGAGGAGCATGCGTGGGCACTGTTTTTCATGCTTAGGTAGAAGCCCCACACATGAATTCAACTCGGGGAAGCATGATGTGACTAAGGTAAAGTCAAGGTGGGCATTGTTTTTCATTCTTAGGTAGAATCCCCACCTTGGCTTCAACTTATATCTTAAGAGGATAAAATGCAATAAATGGGCTTGGAAAAAGGTTGCATTGAAAATGAAGGTGCAACACACCCTCCACAAAGGCACCCATACATGAGATATTATTATCCCTTGTATGTCATGAAACCAATGCCCAGGAGTATTTCCCCCCATCCATGTCACTTTGTCCACATGACCTATAAATGGATCCACTTGGGAAACACTCCTAAACTTGAGGTATGATTCACCCAATAGGTCGCTTTGTCATCCCTCCCACACCTAAACTTGGCAAATTGCATAGGGTCTTTGAGAACTTGTTTATTTTGATGAGGTGGTTTGGATGTACATGCATGCTTATATGTCTCTTTTATTGATTTTATTTACTTATCATGATGCATTTGACTTGAGATCCTTGGAGGGCGTATTCATTGTCTTTGCAGGACCTAGTTGGTGGACAGATTTGGAAGAATAATCCTAACTTGGGCTTCCTTGGCGATTAAATCCCACAGGTTGGATACCATGGCCCATACACCAGATTATGATGCTATATTTTGAAGACCCAAGGAGACACCTTCGAGGACCTAACCCAACCCTTTCCTCTTGAGGCTAAAACATCACTTTTGAGGAGCTTGATGTCACCCTAGGGCTAGGGTTGTGGTGGTGTTGTTGTTGTTTCTTGACACTTGGAATGTTTTGATGGAAGAGAGGCTTGGAATGAGGACATGTGGCATTTGGAGGCGTTAGCCCATTCATCCTCAACCCAACATTTGCTTCAAACTGTCAAAACGTTTCCCTAGGAAGGTGACGTCTTACTTTTAGGTTTTCTTTCATGTGCAAATTATGAATTAAATATTATTATTATGTAAAAGGGGAAAAGTAAAGGAAACTTTCACTCCTTACTTTGTGGTTTACCCTTGTATATGGACCAATTATGTTTAGGCGGTTGATATAAATATAGATTAACCTCATTTAATTTTCATGATAGCTCTCACTTGAGACATTCTTGGTTGAAATTTGCGCCCTACTTAGGAATTTTTATATATCTCTCTTGTCACTTGCTCTTGTAGTGGTTTTTATTTGTCTGTTGGATGGATAGATGATGCACTATCTCTAGTGGAGGTCTATTTCTTTCTCTATGGTGGATTTTATTCGTTAAAAAGAGGGTTATCTTGTTAATGTTTGGACTAGGTAAGAAATCTTTGTTGCTATTTCTTCTTTTCTTGGTTTCAAGGTTAATTTGCTTAAAATTTTGGGGAGTATAAGTGCTTACAACCCCACCAAGTCCATTATAATTGTCTTGAAATACTTTGTTGCATAAGGAATTCCTAGGAGGAGTAAAAGGGTTTACACCCTCCTAGGGTTTTTCCTAGCTAGCTTAGCTTGACTTGGGGAGTAAAAGGGCTTACACCCCCAAGAAAGTAGCTCATATATATATTTATTTTTTGAGACCCCACAACCCAATAGTTAAAGGCACTAATATTCTTGCATTGGAGAAATAAAATCATTGCATTGGGTTATGTGAAAAAATGAGATACTGTAATTGTCTAAGTTGGAAACTTTTGCTTATGATTTAAGATTTCTTAAGCCATAAGGGCACTTTATTTAGCCTTGTAATTGTCATTGCTATCAATAAATTAATGCTACAACCATTAAGGCTGCATAAAAACACATTTTATTACATCATTTACTCACTTTTCAACTGTGGAAATTGACTTCTAAACCTAGATTATTGTTCTACTGGTTATTGGTTATATTTTTAATAGTTTACTTGTTGATTTTTGCGGTTGGAATTTGCTGTTGTAGCAATTTTTTGCTACAGCCATAAGGTTTCCCTAACACTTTTCTGATAACTTCATTTTCCATCCCTAATTTACCGTGAAAGTTCATGCTTAAGTATTGGAAAATTATCACTGTTTTAATACTTCATTGTCCAATAACTATTTAACAATTTTGATGGTTAAATATACAGTAACTCGATATTGTTCTTGCTGATATATATTTATGTTTACTGCTGCAATATAGGACAACAATCTTTTCTTGCTTGTCCACTTCATTTCGGGCTTGTATATTGGTCATTTCTCTTGTCTCGGGTAGGTACAATTTTCTTCTACAGGTACTCAAGGATCTAGAAAATATTTACCATCACCAAGACTCACCTTCAAGCCATCTTCCATCTCTTAGCTTGACCTATAGGGGCATCACCTTCCATCACTACACTTTCAATCTCATTTCCCCCTAGGGTACCCCGAGATACCCCCCTTGTGTAGGATTTCTCCTTCACTAAAACGAGGGGAGGGTTTATCTAAGATGAAAATGGGTAGACCCTCCCAAAGTTATCACCATCCAGTGGATTGAGTCGGGATTTTCTCAACCTACAGTTTGTGTGATAACATTTTGGCGTCGTTGTTGGGGAGGATTTTGAATCCTCTTTCATGCCCTAAGGACACTTTCTTCACAAAGCATTTAGCCCTAGATTACTTGGCGAATCCACTTGAAGGACGTTCCCCTTCCACCCTTGATGAGATCTTTTTGAATATCATCCAACGACTCCAACTTCCAAGAACCCACCTTTCCTTGATTACCCTTTCCATCCTTTTATGAACCTTGATCTCATATGGTGACTCCATTGAAGTATTTATCCAAGTGATGGAAGGATGTCTCTGTGGCATTTTCATGAGGGATACAAATCCTTGGATGTTCTGTCTATTTATTGGTATCCAAATAAATGCCCGATGAAACAATTGATTCATGTTCCTAAGTTCAACAGTGGTCCATCTTCGGTTGTTGCACATGTCGCCGAGTTTGTTGAATTCATCATACGCTACAACATAGAACAAGACTATGTGATTGTGTAGTTGTTTCTCTTATCTCTTGAAGAAAGGAAAAGAGATTGGATCAAATATTCTTGTAGCCCCAAAAGTATTTCTTCTTCAATAATCCTTATCCAAGACTTCCTTGAGTATTGGGGCCCTATAAACAAGAAGTTTGAAGATACTATTCAAGACCTTGAGGACATTCTCTGGGGATGTTCGTTTCTTTTAGAACTTATTGAAGGTTTGAAAACTACACTTCTTCTAAAATCCGATGAAAGCACAATTGAGGAAGAAGAAATTGAGGATGATAGTAATTATTAGCGCTAGAAGATGCTCTCTAACCGCTGGGAGGGCATGCCTAACACATCTTAGTTATTGCAATGGTTTTGGTTTGGTTGGTAGGTGGATTAAGTATGTTGAAAGGATAAAGATATGGTAAAAATCTCTCAATTCAAATAATCAACAACATTTCAGGTAGTCCAGGGCATTCACTTTGAGCTCTAGACATTTGATGGAAAATGTGATAGGAAGGAATATCAAACAGGGATGAATACATAAATCAACAATATGCTTAATTCATATATTCCCCAGGAAGACATTCAAAATCAAAATCATATTTTGGATTAGAATGAAATACTTGAATACAAACTACCAATTACAGACAATTAACAAAAGAATCTCTATTGTAATCAAATCCGAACTGACATGATAATTGATGCATTGCAGAAATCATCTTTGTATTTCAAGTAACCAGAAAAAATAGAGTTACAATAGATACACATATCTGACTGTCAAAAAGTATGAATCCTTGAGCATGAGATACTGCAAGGTATGAAACTCCTTAATAACAATTCTCGGATCTCACTCCTATTCTACTCAAACCTCAACTTTCTTCCAAGAGGAAGATTCCACCATTTCTTCATTGATCATTCTTGTTTAAATAAAATTTACAAAATATAATTCCAAATAACAAATTCAATCTAAGATCCGAAACAAAGGGATGTCATCCTAATTTTGAAGTAGAAAACTAGGATCAAATCTCCAAGTCGAATTGATGAAGGTGGCATTTTTGTTGAATGAGCATTTTTTAGAAAATCAAATTCTGAAAAATATGGAAAACTCACTCTTAAAGCGCCACCTATAGCTTACAAACGCTTCACTTTTTTGGGAAAAAAACCGAATCACTCATAATTGGGCCCGTTTTGGAAAAAAACCCATGTTTTAGTTTTTTGAGATTCAATCCCATTTGCTTGGAAATCGTGCCGTAAGATGAACACAAAAACAATCACCTACAAAAATTTTTGCATTTTTTTACTAAATATTGACCAAATGGTGCTCTTGATCTCCTTGATATCTTTGGATATTTGATGAGTTGAACAAATGTAAATGATTATTAGGATAGACAATGAAGTCATTCCACGCATTTACCATCATGGAATTCCACAAAACCATACACAATGTGTAAATTTGTATTTAACAATTTCCAAAACAGGGGCACTGCAAGAAGAACAACTTTCTTGTAGTGCACATTATCTCACATGCATAACTCTGAATTTAAACCAAGATTCCAAATTTTTTCCAAGGAAAAAAATTAGTGCTAACACTGGCTCCAACTAGTGATGGTGTCCTCCTTGTGAGACACCAGGAACACACAGACCAATGCCTTCTTTCTTCATCAACCTCTAACCCATTCTGCTCAACTAAAAACAACCATGTTGAAAAACCAAACTGCAAATGGAAAATGCTTTCTACCAATGCCTCCATTGGGATATGGAGTCAATTATTAAGCTACTGCACACTAAAATGAACCACAAACTGAAAACTGAAATGAAATGCTCAAACTGAGAGCTTATTTAGCTACACTAATTCCTACTCTAATAAGAAGCAACTTCATGGATCAAGTAATGTGAAAGTTCCAATGAAGCCAAGTAAGCATCTGCCAGATGAAATAATTTTCTTATTTGTAGCTGAATGAGAAATTTCAAAAGAAATGTGACATTTACAACAAGAGTTCCAAGAAAATCTTATAATTACTGTTGCAACTAAGAGATATGCCCAAAGATGCAACATTTAAAACCTGTGGGAACCAAGAATCCATCCAGATTGCCACTAGATCCTGAAGAATATGACATACTTTCAACTGGTTAAGAAGACAATTCTTCTTTCGTGTGAAGATTGATTCATAATGGTTAGGGGAAACAAAATCCTCTTGAAACTACTGATCATTCTCTTAGGAAGAAAACTCTTTAACATGATTCAAAAAAACAAGATGATCATAGACATCATATGGCAACAAATTACTTTTTTTAGTTTCAAGAGAAAAATCAGCATGCTCAATAAAACCCCCATACTGATTGACCGTCCCTTCAAAACTAACATTCTTATCTTTATTGTTATGACAAAAATATAGTTGTTCAAATCCTTCACAACATTCATCATAGAGCAAATCAACTGAAAAAATCTCTTTACAATAAGTGTGAAATGCAACATGGAATTCCTTTAGGGAAGAAATATTGGAGGGAGGAAAAGATCTACACCATTCTCACGCTTTTCCTTCCAATGAATACCTAAACATCTTAATTAAAACAAATTCGTGAACAATGCCCAACTGTCGCATATATTCATGAAAATCCAATAAAAACTCAGCATGAACTTCCCAATCTTCTCCTTTAAACTTCAAAAGAAAACTTTCCCATTCATTTCTTTCAGGCATAAGATTTTGAAAGCTAGGTACATTAGAGAAATAAAAAATTGCATACCTCCGAGCCAAGATGGCTTCCATTTCTTTTGAAATTATGGATTAGTGGATTCGCTTGTGGATTCTTCAACAATGCAGTGAACGATCTGCAGTCAAATAAGTGCCCACTTTCTGTTCACTATCAAGAAGAGGATCTAAGCATTGTCGTACAACCAGGGAAAATATTCAATGTCGTCCCCAACAACGATGCCAAAATATGTTAGCGCTAGAATATGCTCTCTGAATGTTGGGAGGGAATGCCTAACACATCTTAGTTATTGCAATGATTTTGATTTGGTAGGTGGATCAAGCAGATTGAAAGGATAAAGATCTAGAAAAACTCTCTTAATTCAAATAATCAACAACATTTCACGTAATCAGGGGAATTCACTTTGAGAGGTAGACATTTGATGGACAATGTGATAAGAAGGAATATAGAACATAGATGAATACACAAATCAACAATCTACTAAATTCATATATTCACTAGGAAGACATTCAAACTCAAAATCATATTTTGGATCGGAACGAAATACTTGAATACAAACTACCAGTTACAGGAAATTAACAACATAATCTCTATTGCAATTAGAGATAAACTGACATGACAATTGATGCATTACAGAAATCATCTTTGTATTTCAAGTAAGCCGAAAAAAACAGAGTTACAATAGATACACATATATGACTATCAAAATGTCTGAATCCTTGAGCATGAGATGTCGCAAGGTATGAAATTCCTCAATAAAAATTCTCAGATCTCACTCCTATTCTACTCAAACCTTAGCTTTCTTCCAAGAGGAAGATTGAACCTCCAAGAGAAAGATTCCACGATTTCTTCATTGATCATTCTTGCTTAAATAAAATTTACAAAATATAATTGCAAAAAACAAATTCAATATGAGATCCTAAACAAATGGATCGAATCCTAATTTTGAAGTAGAAAATCAAAATCAAATCTCCAAGTCGAATTGATGAAGGTGGCACTTCTGTTGAATGGGCATTTTTTAGAGAATCGAATTCTGAAAAATCTGAAAAACTCATTCTTAAAGAGCCACCTGTATCTCCTAAACGGTTCACTTCTTTGAGAAACGACCCTTAAAGCATTGAATTTGGCCCATTCCAAAAAAACCCCATGTTTTAGTTTTTTGAGATTCGATCCCATTTGCTTGGAAATCGTGTTGTAAGATGAACACAAAAACAATGACCTACATAAATTTCCGCATTTTTTAACTAAATATTGACCAAATGGTGCTCTTGATATCCTTGATATATTTGGATATTTGATGAGTCGAACAAGTGTAAATGATGATTAGGATATCCAATGAAGTCATTCCACCCATTTACCATCATGGAATTCCATAAAACCGCACACAATTTGTAAATTTGTATTTAACAATTTCCAAAACAAGGGCGCCGCAAGAAGAACAATTTTCTTGTAGCGTGCATTATCGCACATGCATAACTCAAAATTTAAACCAAGATTCTAAATTTTTGCCAAAGAAAAAAATTAGTGCTAACAATAATGATAAAATTTTCGAGTGCCTCAAGGAAAACATACAGGAAGACAATGAGTTCTGTGAACATTTACTTGAACACTGCCAGAATAAGGACTTCCTAGTTAAGTTCTGTCTGCAAAGAAAGGAAGGGTACAATGCTTTCCTTCAAAATTATTAGAGGAATCCTACCCTAAACATGGCATGAGAGGTTTCCATTTGCTACTTCGAAGTAAAGTCACTGTGGCAAAAAGGTACGACTACCAGGAAGGCCTTCTGTCTCAGGATCGATCCTTTTTTATGCCGAAAGAAGTTTGAAAACTTGTTAGAGATCAAGATTAGGATGGTGAATTATTTGATGACGAAGATTGGGTTAAAGAGAAAACTGATGAAGAGAGTTTCCAAGAAGAAGAAGACCTTGATGAAGTGAAACATCTATATGAGTAGAAGGATACATTGGCATATGTGCTGCCGCAACATCCAGATAAGTAGAAGGATACATTGACGACATTGAAGCTATCTGTCAAGAAAAAGCGGTTGAGTGGTAATCTTCGGAGGACTCGTCTTCGTGCACATATGATTCTGTTGTTTGGCAACCCGATGATGAAATGGTTACAAACTTATTTCATCCATTTGAAGATAGCTTGTCACAATGTGCTCATGATGATTTTCAACCATCCCTTGAGAGTTTTGATGAGTATCTTCCCGGTGACTTGAGCTTGTTCTATGAATATTTCAATCCACTCTTGTGCTCAGATTTTGATCGACACCAGATCATGGCCAGTCTAGAAAAGTCCGAGGATCATGCTACCAAACATAAGTACTTTCATATTGAGACTTTTGGCACAGATTTATAGATAAAGAAGCGACATTTTCTAAGATCGGGAGAAGAGTTTTTCTCTAGAACTAAAACCGTGCCTTACCCTGTTTCCTCTTGTTTGGAAAATCATCAGGTTTTTTTGGGATCCCTTATCTCCTCTCAGCATTTGAGAAGAAGTGATATTTTGAGGGAAGACGAAGAAAAATCCCCCGCGGATGAAGAAATCGTTGAAGAAGGTCCTATAGATTTGTTGACACTAGATCTTGTTGAAAGGTGTCATAGATTAAGTTCCTTATGTTCCATGATCGCAGAGAAATATGGTTTCAGTGATGAAGAAGACTTCCACGAAATGCATCATGTTGAAGATCCACTTGAAGCCGCTCTAATTTATGTTCTTGCTACACACAAAGACAAGGAGATGGTCAATTTCAGTCATATAGATGAGCCATCACCTACATACGATAGTCCCATTCACAGATGGATCGATCATGCTTGTGGATGTTCTTTCCAGCAGGATTTCCTCTCTCCCACCCATATCCATGAGTTTCATTTCATGATTGATTATATGTCTATTTATGCTCATGATTACTAAGTGCTCAACTTATCCTTGTTGTATTGCATGATTAAGCACGAGGGGAGATACCTTGATGAAATGATGAACATATGGTTGCATTGGTTGTATGACTTCTCCTGACATCACCTATCACTTGATCTTCAGGACCCCAAGGGCCCAGGTAAGTAGGTAGGTAATCTTGATTTCCTTGCATTTTCATCTTTCTTGCTCATGATAGTTTATCTACATTTCATATTTCATTTTTCTCTACTTGCATGTTGCTTTCATGTTTAGTTTATTTTTTTTTGAAAAAAATGAAAATTTTTCTTTTCTAGATTAGTTGTTATTTTGCAGTTTTGATTTTGATATATATGGACGAAGGGTGATAAAACCACCCTAGATTTTACAGTTTTATGTTTCAGTGTAGGAGCAGGTCCACCAGGATATGTTGCGGTTCTCATGCAATCTATGATGAGTACATGTCCCCAAGTAGGAGCTAGATGTTATCCCCAATTCTAGGGATAACTAAGGAGATGATGTCTCGAGTCCCTCAGGTTGTAGGCATGGAGTATCGAGAGACAACTTGACCAACGATGTCCATTTGCACAGACAGAGACCCACCTCACCACCACAGTTCCAGGCTCATCATGAGGGTATCCACCATATTAGATGGCTTCCGGAAGAAATTGGGTCTTGCTCCATGAGGTACAAGTCAGGTATTATGGTGAGTATCATTTCAATATTTGAGGCATTTGAGTTTGTTACATTTTAAACTACTTTTTATTATGTAACATCTGCTTGGAAATCATTCTCTTTGCCTTGTTTCATATTGGTGGTTGACATTGTGCCCTAGTAAGTGGGTCACTATTAGGGATATGTTTTCTACTGGGAGGTCCTCTTGACGGGTCATCGTGCCATTTTGAACCATACTTTTCACTTTCAACACTTCATCCCCTCATCTCCTTACCTTTTGGTAGTTCTGGGTGTACTGACCTAAGAAGGGATTGTCCTCATTTCATGGGAAGAAGGGGTTGAAGGCCTAGAGGCTTGTAGCTGGCAAAAGATAAAAGTCAATCATGAAATTTATAGATGCTCGCCCAGGGAACTCGAAGACAATGAAATGTCTCTCATAAGAAACTGACGGGACCTGTAAAAAATACCTAATGCAAAATACCAACCAAGGTGGAGCATGTGTGGGCATTATTTTTCATGCTTAGGTAGAAGCCCCACACATGACTTCAACTCGGGGAAGCATGATGTGACCAAGGTAGAGTCAAGGTGGGCACTATTTTTCATTCTTAGGTATAAGCCCCACCTTGGCTTCAACTTGGAAACATCTTAAAAGGACAAAAGACAATAAATGGGCTTGGAAAAAGGTTACATTGAAAACGAAGGTGCAACACACCCTCTAAAAAGGAACCCATAAATGAGATACTGTGATCCCTTGTATGTCATGAAACCCATGCCTGAGAGTCTTGTCCCCCATCTATGTCACTTTGTCCACATGACCTATAAAGGGATCCACTTGGGAAACACTCGTAAAATTGAGGTACGATTCGCCCAATATGTCAACCCTCCCATACCTAAAATTGGAAAATTGCATAGGGTATTTGAGCACTTGTTTGTTTTGATGAGGTGGTTTGGATGTGCATGCATGCTTAGATGGATATTTTATTGATTTTATATACTTATCATGATGCATTTGACTTGAGATCCTTGGAGGGTGTATTCATTGTTTTTGTAGGACCTAGTTGGTGGACAGATTTGGAAGAACAAGCCTAGTTTGGAATTCCTTGGGGCTTAAATCCCATAGGTTGGATACCATGGCCCATACATCCAACGATGATTATATCTTTTAGAGGCCTAAGGAGACACCTTGGAGGACCTAACCCAACCCTTTGCTAGCCCAACGATTTTCTCTTGAGGCTAAAACGTCACTTTTGAGGACCTTGACGTCATCCTAGGGCTAGGGTTGTGGTGGTGGTGTTGTTGCTGCTTGAAACTTGGCACATTTTGATGGAAGAGAGGCTTGGCATGAGGACACGTGGCCTTTGGAGGCCTTATCCCATTTATCCTCAACCCAACGTTTTCTTCAAAGTGTCAAAATGTTTCCCTAGGAGGGCGACGTCCTACTTTTAGGGTTTATTTCACGTGCAAATTATGAATTAAAAATTATTATTATGTAAAAGGGGAAAAGTAAAAAAATGTTTCACTCCTTACTTTGTGGTTTACCCTAGTATGTGGAAAAATTATGTTTAGGAGGTTGATATAAATAGAGATCAACCTCATTTCCTTTTCATGATAGCTCTCACATGAGAAAAGACATTCTTGGCTGAAATTTGTGCCCTACTTGGGAATTTTTACATGTCTCTCTTGTCACTTGCTCTTGTAATGGTTTTTATTTGGATATGGGATGGATGGATGATGCACTATATCTAGTGGAGGTCTATTTCTTGCTCTATGGTGGATTTTCTTGGTTAAAAAGAGGTTTATCTTGTTAATGTTTGGACTAGGTAAGAATCTTTGTTGCTATTGCTTTTTTTCGTAGTTTCAAGGTTAATTTGCTTAAAATTTTGGGGAGTATAAGTGCATACAAACCTACTAAGTCCATTATAATTGTCTTGAAATAATTTGTTGTATAAGGAGTTCTTAAGAGGGGTAAAAGGGTTTACACCCTCCTAGGGTTTTTCCTAGCTAGCTTAGCTTGCCTTGGAAAGTAAAAGGGATTACACCCCTAAAGAAGTAGCTCAAATAGCTATTTAATTTTTGAGACCCCACAACCCAATAGTTAAATGCATTGATCATCTTGCATTGGAGAATTAAAATCATTGCATTGGGTTTCGTGAAAACACGAGATATTGTAATTGTCTAAGTTGGAAACTTTTGCTTATGCTTTAAGCTTGTTTAATCCCTAAGGGCGCTTTTTTTAGCCTTGTAATTGTAATTGTTGTTAAGAAATTAATGCGACAACCATTATGGCTGCAGGAAAACACACTTTCTTACATCATTTACTCACTTTTCAACCCTGGGAATTGACTTCTAAACCTAGATTACTGTTCTAGTGGTTATTGGCTATCTTTCTAACAATTTACTTATTGATTTTTATTTTTGGAACTTTTTGCTGTAGCAATCGGTTTCTACAGCCATAAGGCTGCCCTAATTTTTTTTTGATAACTTCATTTAGCAGCCCTAATTTACCGTCAAAGTTCATGCTTAAGTATTGGAAAGTTATCACTATTTGAATACTTCATTGTCCAATAACTATTTGAAAATTTTGATGCTTAAATCTGCAGTAGCTAGCTATTCTTCTTGCTGATATATATTTATGTTTACTGTTGCAATATAGGACAACAATATTTTGTTGCTTGTCCACTTCATTTCAATCTCATATATTGGTAATTTATTTTGTCTCGGGCAGGTACATTTCTCTTATATAGGTACTCAAGGCTCTGGAAACTATTTACCATCACCAAGACTCATCTCCAAGCCATCCTCCATCTCTTAGCTTGACCTATGGGGCATCTCCTTCCATCACTACACTTTCCATATCATTTCCCCCTAGGGTCCCCTAAGATACCCCCGTTGTGTAGGATTTATCCTTCACTAAAGTGAGGGGAGGGTTTATCTAAGGAGACAATGGGTAGACCCTCCCACAATTATGGCCATCCAGTGGATTGGGTCAGGCTTTGACCAACCTATAGATTGCACGATAACACAACCTACTTAGACCTTCTGCAACAATTAAGAATAAAAATGGAGATACGGGGGCAGCCATGATGAATACCCTACAGGGCCTTAAATATGTATAGGGGGATCCATTAATTAGAATTACAAAGGAGGATGACTCAATGCAACCCATTATCTAGTTTAATGTGTTTAGATTCATGCCCATCTGGATCAATGTAAGTCTGACAAATGATCAGTTGACCCTATCATATGTTTTGGAAAGGTCTAATTTCAAGACCATGGTTGGTATCTTTTTTGTCTTGAATGAATGCAAGGCCTCCTACAAAGTTTCCTCTTAAAAAGGAAACCATATTGCTCTTTAGAAATAAAGTCACTAAGGGTCGTCTTTAATCAATTGGTAATGATTTTGGAAATTAATTTATAAATTAAGTTATAGCACGAGATGGGGCAGAAATCCTCAAAGGATTGCTAAGATTTTTTTTTTGGGATTAGGGCTAAGAAAGTAGAATTTAAAGAACCCAACACTTTACCTAATATTTGCGATTCTTGTGTCACTTTTAACAGGTCTAGTTTGATTGAATCATAGAACCCAAGATAAAACTAGACAGTCAACCCATCGAGACTGGGGATTTTACTTTTTTGAAAGGAGGATAATGCTGAAAAAATCTCTTTCTCAATGATTTCCTCTTGAAGCGAAAGGTTTTATTTCTCCGAGGTAGACTTTGGAAAAATGTCAATGACCTTCAATATGTTCGAGGTTGGACAAGCTGGGGACTCCTTGAAAAGATTAGAATATAATTCCTTACCATAGTTGGCTATACCTTCAGAGGAGGAAACATAACATCCAAAAGAATCCTTTATTTCCAAAATGGAATTCATGATTTTCTCATGGCTTGCAAACTTGTGGAAAATTTTTGAGTTTTTATCACCTTCCTTCAACCGGATTTCCCTACTTTTTAACCTCCATTGGGTTTCCTCATATTTTAACAACTCTTTCTTTTTCTTTAAAATATCACTAAGGGTTGATTCCTCCAAATCAGAGAGGGATTCAACTACCCTTTTGAATCAGAGAGGGATTTCGAATCCAATTTGGGATTCAATATTCGTCTTTTGAGCAACAACTTTTGCATTAAAACTTTTTTCCCAACCAGATGAAATGTTCTTGACCCTAGGTATATTTTCTGTAAACTAATGCATGAGAGAGTTATCAATGTTTTCCATTAAAGGTCTATATAATGAGAGTACAAGCCTTCTGTATCCCTCATTCTTTATCCATGCATGACAAAGTTAAAGGGGAACGAGGCTTTGGACCTTTTTTGTCTATCTCCAACAAAAGTGGAATATGGTCGGATATACCCCCAATCAAAACCTTCAATTTGAAAGACAAGGGTTGGTCAATCATTCCTTTTGTTATTAAAAAATGACGAAGGTTTTTAGCCACTAGGGCATCTCCTTTTCTACTTTTATTCCAAGTTTGAGAATTTTTTTGAGGGGCTAGATCAATAAGATGATTTTTCTCAGTCCATTGTGAGAAAAATGATTCCTGAGGGTCTTGACGGAGGTGGGAACCCCAAACCTCCTTCAAGGACAAAGCAAAGTTTAGGTCCCACCCTAAAATAATGTTTTTATCATTTAAGACACCTGAGTTTGTCACCCCATTCAAAAAAATTATCTTGTCTGCATAAGGCGTATACAAGTTTATAATTTGAAAAGGACAATTTAAAGAGTTATCAACCACATCTATAATAATCCCAAAGGGTATTTTGGAAGAAGAAATGGATTTGAACCTGAGACTCCAGGCAATGATCAAACCACCATAAATCCCTTCTGAGTCAATGGAGCTGAAAGACCAATCTTTGAGCCAATATTTGAAGGATTCTACCACTTTATCCCCATTAGACATGGTTTCTTGTATCAAAAGGAAGTCCGTTCTGCTGACCTGAAATAGCCTTTTGAGGGAATTAATTTTGGGGATACCCCCAACCCTGCATGCATTGAAGGAAAACATGATCATTTGAGACTTTTACTTTAGGCTTTCCCCGCTCTAAGGGCCCGAGTAATGGTAGTTTGTTTACTACTTTTGATCTCTTTCGCTGCCTATACTTGAGCTTTGGAAATAAGTGAATTTCATCCAACGTGACACACCATGCTCTTATCCAATGTCAATCCACCTAAACATATGGAAAAATCACATTTTTTGACTTGGGCTCAAAGCAAATAGTCCAACTTATAGGAAGACTTAGAGCCCATGGAATTGTTCAATACCTTTGAAGGGGAAGAAAGCGGAAAAATAAGGGTTAGAGATGGAGGGGAGATATAATGGGAAGGGGGACAAGGGGATATCGACTTGTCAGGAGAATGGACTGAAACCATTAAGGGTTGTGAAACTAACTCAACCAGGGGAGAGGGAACGAGGGAGGTTACAAGAATTCAGACTAGATTTGAATTACAATGAGACCTTTTCATCAATTGAAAATCTAAAGATTCCAGTTTATAAAAGGAAGAGTTAGACGGAATAAGCTTACCCAAATTCACTTCCCAACGAGGAATTGGTGAAACATTACCGTCTGAAAAACGTGCTTTGTTGTCCCCCGACTTGGAAGAGAGATTTAGTGATTTGGAGACATACTACTCTTGTCGTGCCTTGTGCTTCCATGTTCTATGGAAGGGAGGAAAAGAGGAGGGAGGTATTATGCACTGTGCTTGAATATTCCCTACTCTATGACAATTGAAACACCTGAATGGAACTCGTCAATAGTCGATATTTTATTGTCAGGTGAAACCCCCCCACACCAGCTCAATTTCTTCAAGGAATCCTTCCCTCATGTCAACCTCTATTTGAATCCATTCCCATCTTCTATCATTTTATCTATTTCCAATTAGGTTCACAACTTACAAATTTACCAATTGTGTTGCCTATAGATTGCATTATTGCTTCCTCCCAAAAAACCATCGGTAGGTTGGGTAAAATAGCCCAAAATTTTGTAGAAGCCAACACATCCTAAGTAGGATCGAATGATATAGCCCATTATTTTAGGACTAGTCCATATGGAACCCAACCCCAAACCTTGCTAAAAATCTAAGCCATATCCTTCTTTGACCTAAACTTGAAACAAATCCACCCTCTTGATAAAGTGTGGAGTTCAGGTTGATATCCAAGCAAAATGGACCAGTTTGCATCCACCCATTTCTGAAGAGAAGCCATGGAAATGGATTATCCATAGAGTCCACCCACTTTCACTTTGCCTAAGATATCCAATATATCACTGATGACGACGTCTGCGCCAACCACCATCCTATGGAACTCCTTCCCGACTTTCCAACAACATTGTTTTTTATGCTTTGTCTCAATTCCTCGTGCAAGGATGCTCGAAACTTTAAAACCTCTGAGCGAGCCTCCATGAAAAGTCTTGGGTTCCAACAACACTTGAGCTTCATGCAAAGGTGGTGGACATGAAATAGCCTTTGGTGAATCAATAACTAGCCTTGAAATGGGTCAAACACCAAGCGAGAGATATTTCATAATCTTTTCATTCATATGATTAATTAATGAGATGGGCCTCACAATGCCCGCCCTCAAATCCTCCACCACATTGTGATCCAACGACCCCAACATATCCAAGTCAATCGCCCATTTAAATTCTACATATGGACGAAATCCTCATTCGTGAGGAATATATCCTCTCCATCTCTGTCATCCTCCTCGAAATTGATCTCAACGTCACCCATCTGTCTGCTTGATAGTACAAAACTGAAGGGAATTTAATACTGACAACTCTAATATTACGTGCTGACCACCTGTACATCGTTTCCTAAGCGCACTAGCCATCCATCCACGAGAACCCCCATCAAAAAAATGAAGAAGGGGTAAGGGCATATGGTTTAGATCATTCTAAAGCTCGACCCAACATCTCACTGACAAGACAAGCTCCTATGCCCTAATATTAAGCCACTGTCACCATCGTTGATATAGACCCTAGGACCTCTAGCCTTGAACCCAACTATATTATTATTATTAACCATGAGGGGCACTATGGAATTCAACACCCAAAAAACCATTGGATTCATGTTGTTGAATGTGGTGTTTGGAATCATTGTTGTTACTTTAGGAATATGTCAAAACAACAACATCAAGAGAGACCTCAAAAGAAACGTATTTATATTATACAAATTAAACACCTTTTGTTTATCTAAAGATAAATTAATAAATTGGTGATGTATTTATTTATATTTTTAATTTTTTTAATAGTAACCGAACATAGATTTTATTAAAAAGGTTGCATCGAAGAAAACAACAATAAAACAAGTTCTTACATAGAGAGGTATACAACTTGTAGAAATTTATAAAACTAAGACATAAACATAGATATTCCTATCCCAACTGAGACAAAGATCAACCAAACTAATTGCATCTTTATATAAATGTCCAAGACACCACAAAACTATGTAGTACATAGACTGATTTGAAGAAACATAATTGTGGAAATCTGGGGCCCCCATATGGAGTTGGGGCCCTTCTTTTATATTCATAGGTGCTATGCCACAGTCGTTAGTGGCAAACCCACTATCATTTCCTCCATCTCAAGGTGAGTTTCTATCTTGAGGATAAGACACAAAGGTAAATGGATGAGGTTGGTTCTACGCTTTCAATTGTTGTATGCCCAATTCCATATCATCCATTCTTCGAGTCATGGTGGGAGGGGATAACTCAAAATCCCAAAATTTGTATGAGGATAGAGTGGCTTGCAGAGCTGCTCTATTCTCTTGAGAAAATTCCTCATGGTGCTTGAGGACGTTTTTAAAGTCACACTAGGTTGGGTCCATACCTTCCACCTACAACCTAAAACCGAGGTTTCATCGTCCCCCAAGAATACCTAGACTGAAGCCTCAATTGATGACAAAATGAAGTTTGCAGCGAAGAGAAATCAAATGAAATAAAGGATATTCATAACCAGAGCCAGAAAATGAGGGGGAACAAAATAGAAATAACCTGGGAGGAACAATGAGCCCGACAATCCAAAATTCATCCACTATCCAGACCGAAGCCAATAGAGCCACTAGAAGGTTTGGAAATAGAATTTGAAATCTATACCTGCACAAAGCCCTTTGACCCCTTGTAGATACAGTAGAGGGAAATCACTTGATCATCAACATAATGATCGTTCCATGAGCCATTGCACCTCCTAAAAAATCAGAGAGACACCTTGCAAAGTGAATGCCTGTACATATGTAATTACTCATCAAATGTATGAGGTTAATAATCCAAAAACTGATACAACCGATTGATCCTCCTATTCCAGTGTACATAAGTAGAGAGGGGGAACTCATGACCTTAAGGAATGAAATAAACCTCATGTTCCCCATTTAAATTTATTTCTACTTTAGACAGCCTAGAACCAACCTTAACCCAATGGTTAACGTTGGGATTGAGGTTGTGCTTGATGTGGTATATTTTAAACTCGACAAAGCTAGAAACCATAGATAAAATGTGAGTTATCATGCCACCGAGGAGATTTTTTTCAATATGACTCCTTTTACCAATCGTTGGAACAACCCTCATAAAATATTCAAAAGATACAATTCTAAAAATGTTCCTATCCTTTGTTAATCGTAGATCTTGGAACAATGCATAGGCTTCTGCAATGTTATTTGAGGCCGAACCTAACCCCCACGGATAATGGATTATAGTGTTTTCTCTGGGATAGTGGAGACTCCCACCTACGCCTGCCACCCCAGAATTGGAAATGCATTTATTATCAAGGAGAAATGCATCAATAAGGCTATTTCTATTACTATCTCATTCCATTATCCTTATACCTCTATATAGAAGGTTATGTTGATATTAAAGAATGTCTTATGGTCCTTATGTCAACCTCATGAGGACAAAATCCCCCTACATTTTTTTAGAGGTGGTACTCCTCTATTTTAAAATTGCATGCATAAACAAAAACAATTCTCGAGAAGGACCAAGCTTATTTAAAACAAATATTCACATGCAAAGATTACTTGAGATAGGACCAAGTATCTTGTAAAAGGAGATTATCTATAATATATTACAAAATTCATTAACCAATACAGTGTAAAGATAAACATAATGACATCTCCATCACAACATTCATAAAGACATAACACAATATCCAAGTAAAGGAACAAGAAAGTATAGTCTGCATATGGCAGAGAACTTTAAATCATTATTTCATTAGACACAAAAAGATTATGATAGATACACATTTGGAATCTCAAGCTTGAAACCAAAGTCTTTGATATTACAGTAATGTAATATCCCAAAATAGTTCTGCGGGAACCTTAAAAATAATAAATATGTCTTTAAAATAAAGATTTACGTTTGTCCTTCAAAGAGGATTGGGATGGGGCCCCCTTGGACCATAAAATGAAAAGACCTGGAAGACAAAAGAAGAACAATAAAAAACCAGCCCTAGTTTCACAAATAAATGAGAAATGAAAGGAAATGTGACAAATGATTGTAGGAGAATGATAACAAGAAGAGGAGAAAAGTTGATGGTTGACTCACTATAATGGAAATTTTTTATGAACCCTTCACTTGCTTGAAGGTGCTTCTTTTGTAAGTGCTTGCTGTGGATTAGGTGGCATAATGGCTACAACAATTTCTTGTTACTAAGGATCGGTGATTTTGATTAAGGATTTTCTTAACCAATATTCAATATATTCCCTCATGGGGGCCACCATGATCTCATGCCTTGTCTTTATCTCGAACAATTCATTCTCCATCTCTGTCAAATCCATGCCCAATTGGTGCAACATGTCTTCTGCCTCATCATTTTTGTTGATGTATCTGACTAGCCACATTTCGACTTCTTTAGAGTATTCTATTGTTTCAATGAACTCATTTTCCCAGGAAAAATTCAATACATTAAGTTGTTCTATTAATTTTTCATTAGATGAAAGCATTGTATCCATTAATAGACTTGGGGCATCAAGTTCTTTCATGAGATCAACAATCTTAAAGAATAATTCACCTCTTTTTTTTTTCAAAGAATCTAATTCACTTATCATTTCCCTCAAAATTTTAATTCTCTTCAACCTACATGCATTGATTTGTTTCATCCATATATTTGAAAAAAGGTTTTGTTCTCTTCCGTTGATATCACTTAAGCTTGAAACTATGGCTGAGAATGTACCCACAATGTCTGTTGGTGCAATTATTTGCATAATATATTACCAAACACAAATTATCAACCAAGATTCATAATCAGTAGAGTTGATGCACTATATATGCCGATAACAGATAGGTTCCTATGTATGATGAGTATAGCATAAATAAGAAACAATCAACACCAATACTCTGTTTTACAACTTTTTAATCTATCTTCCTC